>JANHGL010009161.1:0-10411 GCA_024611195.1 Ceyx melanurus | reverse complement strand
CTCAGTCACCAGGGCACCCGCTTCATCCAGCAGCGGGCCCACACTGCCTTTAGGCTTCTTTTTGCCTCCAACATACTAACACTTAGTCTTGTTGAACCTCATGAGGTTCCCCTGGGCCCACTTCTCCAGCCTATCCAGGTGCCTCTGGATGACATCCCCTCACTAGGGGTCTAGGGCACAAGTCTTATGATATACAGCTGAGGGAACAGGGATTGTTTAGCCTGGAGACAAGGAGGCTTAAAGGTGACCTTCTCATAATTGACAACTCCCTGAAAGGATGTTGGATCCAGGTGGGGTTTTTATTCTTCTCCTGTGTAACAAGCAGTTGCACAAGAGGAAATATACCAGGGCGTACTTAGGTTGGATATTAAGAAAAGAATATTTACTGAAAGGGTTGTCAATCATTGGAACAGGCTGACCATGAAGTGGTAAAGTCCCCATCCCTGGAGATCTTTAAAAGTTGTATAGATGTTTTGCTGAGGGAAATGGTTCACTGGTGACTAGGCAGTTTTGGGTTAACAGACTTGATGATCTTAAAAGTGTTTTCTAACCAAAATGATTCTATGATTGTATAACCCACAAGTACTTCCCTGTTAATGAACAACAGTTCTATCAGGGCACCTAATCTTGATAGAACTTGTCTGGTCTGGAAACTACATATATGCACTGAATATAGGCACAGTTCAAAATTAGTAATGTTTCAAAAATAGCACTATTTGTTTCAGGAAGCTGCAGCCATTCTCTCATAAGTACTATACTACACCTTCACGAAGTACATACCATAGCCAGAGATGAAATATTATAGATATACTGAAACACATAGCTGTAGCCTTCCCCAGAATTTCCTGTTATGTCATATTTTTCCCCCTGAAGATATTGTTACTTTTCTATGATAACAGTCAGTTATTACTGCTGAACTGAAGAAGACGAGGAACAAATTTGCCTCTGGCTCTCTGCACACCATATGACAAATGCTGTAAATTTCACCTATTTATGGTGCTGAACTTCTTATTCAATTCATATGCAAAGGCTGTAGGAAAAATATGAGTGTTTAAAATGCACTCCTTTGATGCTTATTCCTGTGTATGCAAGAGTGTTATTTAGTCTCACAAAATAAACTTTTTGGTATATTTTATTCACAGATATTTGGGAAGGCACTAAACAATGTGCTAGTGTTTTCCTCTAAGCTTAGAAGCTTTTAAAGCAGTATGTCATAGTGACACTGTCACAAATTCAAAAATTTTTTCAGATAACCCAGTGATACATTTAATTCAAATCTATGTGCATATAAGAAGTGCTGGCAGATCTCCATCTGTCTGGAATACTGTCTGCAAGGGAAAGAAGAAGGTATTCAATCAGAAACTGAATCTCATAAGCAATGAATCTCATAAACAATGACACAACAGACTCAAAGGCTCAATTGTATTCCTATCTCATTATATAAATGCATGTGGATATAGTGTGTTCAGAGCACTGCAATGCTTAAATGTTATGGAGAAAAGCTAGAGGATTAGACCCATGGGATGTGGAGTGACACTCACCACTCACTACAGAGGTACTGAACAGCCACAGTTAAACAGGAGGATTTGTTATTAGGCAATATGTGTTGGTACACGAGATACTAAAAGGGAGAGGAAATAATGGTCTCATTCAATCAAATAGATTTTTTCACTGACTTCATGAAACCAAAGTTACAGTTACAGTTTTATAGTATGGGTTTTCCTTTCAAAAATGTAATACATTTCACAGCTCTGTTTCAGTAGTTTATTCTCACCTATATTTTTATTGCAGTTTAAAGAAGAAATATTAGTCTCTTTTGTTCTTCTTCAGACATACATATTTGTCAGCAGAGCTGCATCAGTTGTACTGTTGTTTTCAATAAAAGGTAGTACTAATCTTACAAAGAGCTACAAGAAATTTATTCTCCTCTTCCCCAGCGCCTCAGCTTAAGCTTAGAATAAAGAGTAGTAAGAGGTAAGCCTTGGTGCTTCAGAGTATTAACCATAGATAGTTGGAATTTCTGCCCATCAGCTGTAGGTCGGAGATGTGTGCAATGAAACTATTCAAACACCGTAGCAGCATCAAGATTTCTGGGAGGCAGTTAGCACCATATGCATAACAATGAAATTTGTCCTTTGCCCCACCCACAAGTCATTCTTTTTAAAACTTATAGATCTCAGTTTTGCATATAATTCTATATGCACCAAGTCTATGGAGTATTGCAAGACATGCTGGTATCTTGTTCACAGGATTGGGTCATATGTGTTAGCAGAGAACAAAAATTACTCATGTCAGGGAAGTAATGAAATGGAGTTTTCATTCTTTCAATAAATATGTATGTTCATACTACAATCTCTCTAAAAGACAATGATGGTGCTTACTGAGTGGGTAAAAATGGCAAAAATCTTTATTCTCTAAATCTAGAGAGATTTGAAGAGAAGAAAATACTATCTGTTTCAGATACCATTTTATTTGTGTGTATATAGAAAATAATAAATGTATGGAAGATGCAATCAGTGCAAAAGGATTCAGTATTCCATACTGAAAGAGCTGAGAACAAAAGATCCAAAGAATATCAAACAAATTAAGACATAGTGGCCAGTTAACAATAGCTTAGTGAAAACCACAAGATATTTCTGAAAGATGGAGCAGCTCTCCAGTCTTTGATAGCATTATTTTTATATGCCTTCTAGACACAACTGAAAAATCTTTTCTCCTTGTGCATGTCATGAAATATATATTACACAGGAGGACAAAATCAAAGTCACTGTGGTACAAAGAAGATCGAAACATGTAAAGCCTTTTAATGAAGTTAAGCTAAAACTCATTAAAAAAAAAAAAAAGTGAAGACCAGCCTCAACTTCAAATTTTTTCCTACAAAAAATATCCACCTGACAGGGGATGGATGGCAGCCTAATAATATTTATCCTTATCTGCTCACAGATTCAAATGGTATATGCAGTTGTTTAAAGCAAAATCACTTTTCTTCCTTCATCATCTCTTCCCAGACCCTATTGTAAACTTACCTGTTTACATGGTCAGTCTTCTTTCTGAGACTATAAAATCCTATACCGAAGGATTTTTTAATTATTTTTCTTTTTTCTGTGTCTAGCTGTTCTAGTTTGGACATGTATTATCTTAAAGTTTTATAGATGTGAGACCAGAGGCTTATAAGGAGACAACAATTTATGGAAATATAAATACATATATATATATATATATATATATATATACAGAGAGAGAGAGAGAGGTATTTGTATAGAATGCAGAGAAAACCCAAACAACAATATAAATTGCTAAATGTTGAGAACAACAACATGGGCTGCCGGGAAGCTGTTGAAAAGGCGGGGGAAAGGGAAAAAAAAGTTTGAAATAATATAATTTTGAAATTATGGCTGCAGTTCACTGGACATGGGAGATAAAATAGGGTTCCAGGGGAGCAAATTGTCAGATGAACCCAAAACTACACAGCTGGCAGAGGTGCTCCAAAGAATTGTGGTGATGAAAAACTGGCTGGAGAAATTCAGCCTGAGAAGATGACAATAGGCTCACACTTGGCACCTTCCTTCCTCTGGGTTCACGCCGAAAAGAAAAAGAGAAAGCCTCCTGAAAACCACTCCTCTTCCACTTCTGGCCTGACCCCAATCCCACAGGCAGGGAAAAGAAAAGTGTTTTTTTTTCTTTTAAAGGCAACTCACTACCCCTTGACACTAGCTCGTGCTTTTTGTCGCTGAAGAAAAGGAAAAGATAAAAATTAATAGGGTTTTTTTGTCTTAGGAAATGAAAGACATCAAAACAGAAGCCTTCACAGAGTCTGAATTATTCTCATATCTATAAGATGATGGATGCCTAAAATATCTGAATTTAAATTCTTCTTGAAATGACAGAAAAATGTCACATGAGCAGGGGGTTGGACTAGATGATCTTCCAGGTCCCTTCCAACCTCTGACGTTCTGTGATTCTGTGAAGAATCACATGAAGTGACGAAGTGATGTGACAAATTGAAGTGACAAATAGTTGTTAAATCATGAGGAGGGATAAGAGGGAAGATGTAACATCAAATTAATAATTTTAAATTCTACTTATTTGTGATTTAGTCTGACCTTTAAGTCTGCTAATAAAATGACAGAATCTTTGAAAGTATTCATGTTAGTTTACTATACCTTACAAGTGTAATAAATAGACTGAAGCTATGGGCTATGTCATTTCATGGTGAATTAGATAAATCTTAAAGTGCTTTTTTACTGTATACTTAGCTTTTGCAGTTACCCCTTAGACATTAATCTATTAAAGAGGAGAAGATAGGATCTTTCAGGCAAAACATGTCATAAATATTTTGATAAAGTATTTATAATCCTCAAAAACAGATGGCTATTCCGTAAAGATGATCAGCTGAGGTTTGCTGACAAAAACACGTTGAACAAAGGCAAATTTTCGAAGGCAACAACTTACACCACATAATCAGACGTGTTCTTTAATTAATCGATCACAGATGGGTGATTTTTTTGACAGCAGGAGCATGCTGGACCTGGTTTAATTGTCTGGCAGTTTTTCTAATTAATAAATCTTGGGTAAGGTGAAAGTTGATGGAGGGAGTATAAAAAAAAGCAAATCTCTTGTACCAAGTGTAGGTAGGATGAAGGGAGAAGAAAATAATTTGACATGTACAGATAAAGGAGAAACCATGGAATTGTATTAATACATAAAAAAATAGTCTTGTTTTGTCTGAGATACTAGTAGAGAGCATTTAACTTTCAAGAATATTGTACAAATCCCCACAAAGAATACATATTTCATAAGTAGTGTACAATATTTCAGATTTCACATATGCTTTGAGTCTTTTCTTTACGTAGTAAGTGCCTTTTGGATGGAAAGACAAACACATTGCAAAGAAGGCCTCAGTAAAATCTCCTGTTTCATATTTGACATGCATGTTTCTGAGGTGTTTGTGGTCTCTTTTGAGTGGATTAGAGACCACTGTATACTGATTAAATGAATGAAAATTCCAAACCAAAATTACTTCAAATTTGTAACTTCAAAAATACATTACACAGCTGCTAGTTGATTTTGGATAAACTAATTTTTATAGTAAAAATAATGCTGTTTTAGTTGTGATGTTACTGAAAGGAAACAGGTCCATAGTGCAGCAAAAGAAGTCAAACAACAAACACATTCAGAACCATAGTAAGATGCTTTGGTATCTATTTGTTTTCCCCTCAAGTTTCTCTCAAGCTGTTTTTTTCACTGTTTTTTGCTCATGCTCTGCTCATACTACCATGAGAAAAGGGAGGAACTGCTGTAAACATGTTGACTCAACTTCACTTGATTTTATGTTGATATAGGTGTGATAATGCCTGAGACTGTCAATTATCTCTAGATTAATTATGGGTATAGATGCTTTGAATAAGACTGGTGGAATAAATTTTATTGTGATCTAATTAGATTTTCTCTGGGCCTTGGTGGGATTGCATTGTGTATAACAGAAGAGCTCTATTTCTGGAAAAGAAATTCAACCAATAGTTACCTAATTATAAAATATTTTTGCTTTCTAGATCAGAAATTAATGCAACAAACAAAAGTTAGGCTAGTGTTTGAGACAGGCTTCTTTGCCAAGCAGTCACTGAATCTACAAATATAATACTTCTGGTGTTGGTTTTAGAAAAGAAAAAGAATGATTCTGCAAAGCTACTTTTGTTTGAGACATCACAAAATGATTTTTGTTTTTGAACTAAATTAAAAAGTATGACTAAGATCTTAGACATTTCATATAACTTTTTTTTTTTTAGCAAAAATGCATTTTAGAGATGAGTAGAAAAGTCATACAGTGCAAAATGGCAAAAGACATGATTTATTAGACCCTGTAAAGATCTAACCAGCAATGTGTAAGAGAAAAGTGAAAAAAACAGAATCAGCATTCTTTCAGAATGGGGTACATACTAAAGACATGGTTGGTAGGGTTCACAAAACAATTAGGTGTATTGCATTTGCTTTTAAAACAGATGATGGTGGAATTTGATATTAAAGAAGAATGAGAAGAAACATTTGACACTGATTTAGGTATTTTCAATTGTGAAATGCACTCAAGGCAGGTTAGCACATATGCACAGCTCTATTTATGCCCCAGAAGTTGTTGTACAAATGTTCTGAAAGTGATATCACTTTGCTGTTTTGTGGCCAATGATTAACATTTGGGAAAATACACAGTTCAAATTTGTGTGATTATCCTCTGCTCACATACAAAATAAGTGATATTTTATTTATAATAGTCTGGATTATAGTCACTGAACTAGGCATAATACACTCATTTTGTTCAGGTGTATTTAGACATATGATGAGGACTATTGCTAACCTGAGTAAGCTATAAACCTACACTGGAGCAGAGTTTCTCAAAACATATTGTGGCAATGAAATGCAAGTTGAACACAGGTTTGACAAAACGTGGTGTAGAAATAGCCCTTGTTGAAACACAGGATTTTGCCAGAAAAATTACATAACATCCCTGGAAAATGTCAAGGTGAGGTTGGACAAGTCTCTGAGCAGCCTAATCTAGTTGAGGGCGTCCCTGCTGACTGCAGGACCCTTTGGAGGTCCCTTCCAGCCCTAAACATTCTATGATTCTTAGCAATCTAATGCTGTAGGCAAGGGTTATAGTATAATCTGATGGAACTGATCCTGATTCCAATGAAGTTAATATGAATTTTGGCATGAGCTTCTGTAAAAGCAGCAGCTAGTACAATGCTGACATTCCTACAGTAAATGCAAAGGCAAAACCCATTGTCACATGCATGCTGTCCTTTACAAATGTAGCAGATGGAACTTAAGAGCTGCTTTTTGTACTCAAATATTTACATAATGTCACTAGGTTGTTTCTGAGATACATTGATATAAGCAAAACGGGATAAGTATTTGAGGCACATGAAAAAAACTCTAGTCTCAAAAAAATAAAGAAATCTGTTATTTTCAGCATTATAGTATAAATTCATAGAGCTGAAATGATTGAACTTCTGTTGGAAGAACACTGTATCCATAGCTGTCAAATACTTGCATGTCAGGACTCAGGACCAAGAAGTGCTTGTGTGTTTTTTTCACATTTATACCATGGACTTCTGGAACTGTATGTCCTGTTAATTCTGTGTCTGCTTTATTTTGAAAGCTTTTTTGGAACTGTGTAGCCTCTATGAGGCTTTGGAAGGATGTTCTAAGTAAAGAAAGGGGGATAATATCTGTCTGTGGTGTGAGACTGTCTTTCATTCACCTTTGTTATTTTCTTGTGATAAATATCTTTCCTATCATCACCTTTAATCTTCTTTTCAGTTCTTCTGTGATAGGCCATCAATATTTTCACCTCTGAGTTTGCGTCATGGCCCATACACAGTTACTGTTTAACCTTGTACATTGCACATATGCCTTAACAATTAAGAACACATCAATTGCAATATTTAACAATTATAATGAATTTACTATGAAGAAGACATAAGACACCATATTACCTACTTGCACATTAGTCAGCATTCAACAAAGGAATGGGAAGTTGTGTTGTCCTCCTATGTTGTTTTATTTTTCTCTTCTTAGACCAAGAACATTTAGCAGTGTTTAATGGAAGTCACTGATTTGAACTTACTGTTAGCTCTTAATTATTTTTTTATTCATTGCTTATGGTGTGATCTCCAAATATAGATTTTTCTTTTTTTTTTTTTTTTTTCTTTTTGGTCTCTAAAAATGTATAGTGACTCATTGAGACTGTAATGCTTCTGTTATGCTTTTAGTGTGATATTGTCTATTTTCTGAATCACTTGTTTAACATAAGATGCTCCCTAGGCGAAAATATTTATGTGAAAACATTACTATCTAGCAGCCTTAAGAAAGGATTATAGACACAAATCTGATCCTGTTGGATTTAAAGAGAGTTTAGGCATTAATTCAGAGTTACAGAAATATCCATTAGTAATCTCTGTGTACTGAATCACAGAATATCCCAGGTTGGAAGGAACCCATCGAATTCAACAGCCTGCTTCTCACAGAACTATGTAAAACTAAATTATATGACTAAGAGCTTTGTCCGGATGCTCCTCAAACTCTGACAGGCTTAGTGCTCTGACCTTTGGGAGCCTATTCTAGTGACTGACTTCTTTCTCAGTTAAGCACCTTTTCCTAGTGTCCAGTTAGGGCAGTACAAACCGTGAAGCATCTGAAGTCAGATAAGTATATTAATATATATTGTTTGTTATTTTTTTTCTTCCACTTTAATACAGTAATGGATGAAAGTGAGCTCTGAGGCTCATTGATGAGGCTCAATCTGATCATTGATATTAATGATCAATGCACAGATCTGTAAATAGTAGTGATAAGGTGAAATTAGGAACAAGAAATTACAGTACAAATCACAATAAAATGTGGCAAGATATATGTTCATATGCAGACAGAATTGCTGGAAACCCCCTCATATGATTTAATTGCAAATGCAGTGGAAGAATATTAAAGAATATGATGTACAAAATAACTTCGGTGGCAGAAGAAGATAGACTAAGTAATACAAGGAGCAGGCCATCCACTTCTCTTATTTATGCAGTTCACAGACAGAAAATGAGTAATTGTCTCATAGCAAGAGGTTCTTAATCCACATATTATGTCTCTGTCTTAAGTAGCAATGACTTAGCAAAACATTTCTTAAGTAAAAAATTATCTCTTGAGCTTAAATGATTAAAATATATTCAAAATTATAATGTAAGCATAGTTTAACTGTAAAAATAATGACTAAAAAGCCCAAACAGATCTGAATTGTAAGCAAAGGCTATGAAACAAGGATTTATTTACCTTGGATTAAAATGGGATATAATATTACAGTAACAATGACTCTCAGAGAGAATTTATCACTTCAGACAAATGTTCGCGAATGATGATATGATTTTATGACTGCATATGACATAGATTATATGACATATCAGAATATTACTCTTTACATAAGCCTGTTAAAACTGATGGGATAATTTGTTTCCTATAGCTGGCTGGCATCTGCAACCAACTGTAGAGATACATGCTTTTATTGTTGGTTTCTTTAAAGGAAAAGAGATTATGGTTCAGACACTAGCTGAGAATTCTTTTAGAAATTACTTTTGTACCTTGTGACCCAGGTGCCCTCTGTTAGACAAAAATATTCAAAGAGAAATAATTTAAAAGATGTAAAGCTGCATTCAGACAACCTCTTGCACAATCATGTGCATATGTGAGGGTTGCAACAGAAAATACCTCCATGAGGACAGTGTCCTGGTTTTGCTGGGACAGAATCACAGGTCTGCCATGGTCTGCAGGCCATCAGCAGTTTGGAGTCATCCAGTGCAGATCACCCAAGTTGGCTACTGGTTTATCCCAGACCAGAAACATCATGTTAAGTATAAAGGGTGAAATCTGCTGGGGATAAGGGGGTGTCTTGCATTGTGCTTTTTCTGACCTTTCTACTAAGGACCGTTTTCCTGTTTGTTGGCATCACTGTACATTTTCTGGGCTAAGTATAATTTTATTTATTTTGTACTGGCATTGGTATTAGTTTGGCTGCTTTAGTGGATATTTAGCATCTAGTGAGGGTCAACCCACTATGACTTCAACCCTCTTTCCTTGCTAATTTTAATCCACTATTTGAGGGTACTCACTATCTTGTCTTGAATATGATCTATGAACTCATTATATACATGTATAATATCTCAGGAACATGTTTTCATTATTCCAATATTTGCTGTCTTTCAACTCTGAAAAGGTTTTCCCCTTCCTATCCTTGGAAAACAAGTATAAGATGTTAGTTTATCTTCTTTTCTATCTTATTTCTAAGATGGAATGGAAAATAGTTTTCATTTGTTGCAGAAGATAAAATTATGTTTACTAAAACTTCTGTTTCTTATGAAAGCAGATTAATTTCAGATGTGCTTATTGTGAATGCAAAGCCACATATAATAGAAAAGTAAGATCCCATAATCAGCAGTTGAAATGTCAGTAAGGCACTAATTGACATGATCCTTTTTTACCCTCAAGCATTCACAGTGTTGTCATGTGTGTTAACAGGATGCTTTGTTCAGTTATTTAGAAAAAATCAATCCAAAGAGCATTAGCAGTCATTATCCCATATTAGTTGAAAATTAACAGAATTTAAAACTCCCTTATGCTTCTATTTCCACCTCTTCCCTACGCAGTGGTGTACAGTCTTCATAGTAAACACAAGTAACAGAGGCAACCATTCATAACCAAATTCAGAATACTAGGTTGTATGTGAGTGTGTTAGTTCTTTTGGTGAGATATACTGTCTTATGATGATCCTATTCTGTGGATTCACGTGCTGGCAGCTCGGAGCAGCTTCTGACCCTGGAGCAATTGCAACATAAACCTTGGTCGAGAAAAGGTGTAAGACAGCACACCCCCAGCA
>JANHGL010009160.1:23357-36597 GCA_024611195.1 Ceyx melanurus | reverse complement strand
AGATCCAGGTGGGTCTTAAGTGTCTCCAGAGATGGAGACTCCACAACCCCCCTGGGCAGCCTGTTCCAGAGCTCTATATAAGAGAACTCATCAAATTCTTCTGTCTGCAGCATATGAGATGGAATTTTATATTTTCTGGGTGAGCAACCAGTTGAAGGAAGCATTTCCTTCCATTTTTCTTTGGTTTGGAGGTCACTAATCCTCCTACCACAAAGGCTGTCCCTTCCCTTTCTGCAGTAGAGGAAGGCAACAAGACCAAGCTCTCCCTTTAAGTTGTAGAAATTAATTAAATAGCCAGGACCACTTCCCAGTGAACTGTGTCCTTCCTGTGGCATCTTTACACCTTATACTCATCCTCTACACAAAGACTTGCTTCAAATATTTCCATGCTTTATATCTGCACTTTCTAACTAGTTGCTTCATCACATTGGAGAGGGGTCAGGAGGCGTTTCAGGGATTTTTGCCTTAATTATATTACTGTATTATGAGATAACAGTAATTAGGGATCTTTAAATACTTGCTGCTCTTATCCTTGTTCTATTGCCTACTACTTCACTGAAGGTCTCCCAGCCATTGACGCCTTCTGCTAACACAAGAGAACTAACAACAACATCCAAATAACCCATAATATCCCTTTACCTACGCAATGAATTACCAGTTGGTCAGATTCAGACTGTATGATTATTTATTAAAGTATAAACAATATTTGAATGGCATATTAGGAACCCTGTTTCTAAGGCCAAGATGCAGCCTCAAACAAGTACACAGCAGTAACTCTAAAATATTCTCCTATTTCCACTAATGTTACTAGGGTTAAAAAAAAAACAACAAAAAACAAAGCAAAGAAAGGTTTGCTCCTACTGAGTCACTTAAGTAAGCATCCTGGATTCCAGAGGAGCTGCAGGTCTCATCTCCTCAATATGCATCCCAGCTGGTATTGTTAGCCTGGTTTCCTCAGAGTAAGGAGGTAATATAGGGCATTTAATTAGCCAGGGGCATTTAATTAGCCAGGGGTTCACCTCAGAGAGTTGCTTTAGTACATACAGTGATGTCTGAAGAGATTACAGAGGATTAGCCCCAGATCTCTAGAGGACAGGGAGTATTTCTAATGCTTAACCTACCTTACTTGTGGAACTGGCAACCAAGAAGCAGAACAGGGATAAAAGGAAGTGATGCCCCAGGATGTGCAGGGCACTACAATCCCCTCTGTTTAGCAGCAGGGATGAAAACAGTAGTGCCCCAAAATGCACAGTTAACTATGCCAATAAATCTCTGTGGGAATGGTATGGAAGGAAGTCTAAAAAGAAAACAAATGCTTCCTCTATAAGCTATGACATGATATTTAGTACTAAATGTTATGAGAAAATAATGAAAGCCTTATTCACTGCAAGATGCAAAAATCCCAAATAAACAAATGAAAAAAAAAAATCACTAACTAAACTAAGAAAAAACCCACCAAGGTAAATGGCAACCAAAATATTCTTTTCTAGCCATCCTTATACAGTTAAATTCAGATGCATGCTTTTAACTGAAAGTACAATTAGTATTTCTAACAAACACATATTATTTGCCTTCAACTGCAGTAAGAAAACTTCACTTCCCATATAGCCAAATGCTAAGCAGACTCTACAGATGAGTGGTATAATTTAGCAGCCAATCTTCTACAAAACCTTCACCTAAGCACATATAACACTGATTTTACTCCCAGAAACCTACAGACTTAGGCTTCCAGAGGCCTCACCTCTAAATAACACAGCACTAAAACCATGTAGCATCTTCTAAGATTGCACATGCAGATGTTTTCCTTTTGACTGCACAAATGGGTCAGCTGAATGAAACACCTCCTGTCTGATTGTCCCACTTAGAACTACACTTAGAACTACTGCTACAGCAGGTTTTTTTTCTTTAATTCCAGGGTAGAAGGAATCAAAATTCACTGAGAGTGGGCATAACTCTAAATTACCCAGTTTTCTTAAGTTTGGATTTTGTTAGAACTGATGCTAGAGCTGTAGCTACATTAACAGCTGATTTTTCTTTCACTAAGTCAAGAGACTGTTTCTTCCAGTGAAAAAAACAAAACAAAACCCTCCTGTTGATTGAAATTAAGCAAAACATCTAGACTGTGTTCTCTCCTCAGCTTCACTTCTGTAGAATGAGATTAACAGACTGCAGAATTATTCACTGCTTCTCTGATTTCTATTAGTTTAAGGATTAACAGAAAGCCTCTAGGGTACCTCAACTCTTTTATGACTCTGTATTTAGTGATGGTCCCTTGCAAACAATAGAATTTTAACTTTTTAAAATAAGAAATCACAAATACTAGAATTTCTCTCCCTTTTATCTTATGTGAGTTCACTGTCCTCTTGGCTGTTATCTCAGTAAAGATTTCATCACATCTTTTGAATTTACATCATCAAATTAAAAGATCAGAGTCTTAGTGTAGCTAAGGTCTCCTACTTTTAAGTACATAGGAGTATTACAAGTGGATTCAAGGGCACAGCAAAGCAGCATTGAGAACACTTAGTATCTCCTCTTTGAACACTTTTTGATTTAGACTATAAGAACATTTTTCACATTCAAAATTACATCAGGATTGACTCTGTAATTTTAAACCAGTACAGAAGGCCTTCTGCTAAAGGAACAAAATTTTCAATGATTTATATAGTTTTCTTGTTTCTAAAAATGCATAAATCTCTCATGCTATGCATCTAGGATTTTTAAGTATCAGTGCACACTGATACTTCATTTTCTTTGGGGGTAGATACGCACCTAAATACCCAATGATACATGACAGTGGTTTTCTGGTGCTTTTTATCTTGAGAGGATTTCCAGCAAGTTCACAATGTCGATCTGCATCTGAGAATTTTAAAGAATAAAACTCAGTTGAAATATTTTACCATTACAAATATAATTAGGACACACCAACCAGTTTCTGACTTGCATTTTTATGGTAAATTTCTTTTTTTTTCCTTTTAGTGCATATTCTTCTTTTCATCAATGCTAATGATGAATATTTAAAGGCAGGCCATGTCCTCATTCATGCAAGGGATGCTATGAGTTTGGACTTCTTTGTTTTGTTTTGGTTTTTAAGTTAATGTAAGTTCTAACACAAATTAGATTGCATTTTTTTATTACAACATCTTTTTGGAGGCAGCCAGATAGGCAAATGAAACAGATGAAAACACAAGCACTAAAAATAAAAGCAGCCCTGGTTATTAAAACTTATGCATCTTGAATTCTCCATTCTTTTCTACAAGCTTGTCTGGTTCTAAATGGGGTAATACAGAGTTAAGAAGATTTAAAGTTTGAATTACTGATTTCTGTCATCAAATTACAGTGATTCATATGATTGTTAGTAAGTAAAACAGAACATGAAGGCTATCATGACAAGATGAAGCTTAAAATAAAACCCTTTACAACAAACTTTTGAACGAAGTGATTAGTTGTAATCAAGTATGACAAAGCTCAAATGTATCAAAGATCATAGTAAATTAAAATAATCAGTTCAGTAACCACATTAAATTTGATGCTGAAACTATGAACTCGCACCTTTAAAAGCACTTTTGAGTACACAAGCAGAAAATCTGTCTACATACTTAAAAGATAAAGTTTAATAAACAAGAAATTTAATAAAAAGTTAAATAAGCTTAATAAAGAAGAGGTTCACGCTTCGACTGTGGAGTCAATGAACCTAAAGCAAAAAAATGACACAATAAATATTAAATTTCAGTAACAATTTCAAGACTACTGGAACTATTTATTTTTTTTTTAAGCATTCAAAATGACTGGGTTACCCATCTTCCAAAAGCACATCAGTAATCCCCACACAGGGCTTCAAGCACCCCTAGAAAGCCAGTGCTGTTTTTTACAAAACAGTATGTTGATTGTGCAGATTTACCATTCTCTCACATGGAATTACCTTCCACATCTACATATACTTTTGTTGTATAGGTTTCACATATACCCATACAGATCTGCACTTTCTAACAAGCTTTATGGGTGCTAGATATTATAAATAGTTTATTATAATTGTATTTTCACTTTGTCTCCACCTTGTGTTTTATTAAAATGTTCCAGCACGAGACAAAATGCAGTCACATGAAGAGGAATTTATAGAACAATTTACAATCTCTTTGTATTTTCTACCTAGCTCTGTACAAAAAACACATAGGTCACGAAACCACAGCAATGACTGAAGTAAGTATTTCACTATGTTCACAGATGTTTTCAGTGCAGCAGGCAGTATTTCTTGTTGCTATTAAGGAATCTACTTTAAATTATGGAAATTCTACCTTGTATCTGGGCAGGCCAAAACTTCCAGAGCCTAACAAAATATATTTTTATCTTAATAACAAAATATACTCTCGTTGGAAAAAAAAAATAAAATTAAAATGCACTGAACCTGGTGCCTGATTTTTTTTTTTTCAGCATTCCACAACACTTGAAGCATTTTAAGTCACAGAGTAGAATGATGTGTCTCCACTGTCTCCCTTAGTAAAATAAGCACAGACTATACAAGTAAGTGTTTTATAGCTACTTTGGGAACAGCAATGCATTGCCTAATAAATAATTAGCAAGAAAATTTTCCATCTACATGTCTTCACTGTAAAAAAAAAAGAGACTGAATCATGGTGAGATATTACTACACTGACTGAAACTATGAACTACCAAGAGAGCACAATTTCCATGCTAAAAAAGCATAATCCCCAAAGGTACCAGGTGGGCATTCTAAAGCACACCTATGTATTAATTAAGTATCTAACAGTTAAGTATTTCTAACAGCCACAAACTTTAATCCACAATATGGTACTCCCACAAAGAGGATAATAAGGTTTATGATCTTTATGCACTACATACAGAAAACCTAGAAGTTTGATCATGCATCACTCTCAAGTATAAATAGAACAAAATTTAGGTAGGAAGTTGTTAAAAACAAATCTAAAACCAAGTCCTGAAATCAAATATGAGCTTCCACATCAACAACAAAAAACTTAGTAAATCACTGACAATAGTGGGAAGTAGGAGAAAAGAAAATCAATTTAAAAGACAGGAGTAATATATTTGAGTGTATTTTTTCAAACATATCAAAAGCAGAAATTGTGCTGATGCCTGTAGCAATATGAGATGATCAAGGTGTGATGAAAACAGAAGAAACAAAGGCATGGCAGAAGAGCTGAATGCATTCACAGATTCACAGATTCACAGATATTAGGGGTTGGAAGGGACCTAGAAGATCATCTAGTTGGCTATAAAATAACTTAAAGAAGCTCATTTCTAAAATCCTTTTAAGAGGAAAGTGTGATTTGTGTCACGTCCCAGTGTGCAGAAGAATCATTTTCTTCATTAACCATTCTGTTTTGAAAACAAATTATCAGGACCAGGTGGAATTTATCCAAACAGAAACTGCTGAGCACACACACCACTGGTGTTTAAACTGTTCTGGGTTCAAGAGAACAAAACACAGCAGATGTGGTAACATTCTCCAGTAATTAGGCCTGCAGGCAGGCAACAGGGCTGAACTATTAATAGCAGCATTCAGTTAAACATGGAAACATCAAGGGAGCCTACAAAGATGACCTTGTGAAGGGAAAACCATGTTTAATGCATTCATGTTATTCAGTGGCATGTCCTTGCAATGAGAAGGAGGACTGCATACTGGCCCTCACTAGCATAGGTAGCAGGGTGAGGGAGGCAACCCTTCCCTCAGCCCCTGGGAAGCCTTGTGTTCAGTTCCATGATCCTTACTACAAAAAGGGATGTGGACATACTGGAAAAAGTCACCAAACTGGTTTGGGCTAGAGTACAGGTCATACGTGGAGAGTCTGAGGGAACTAGGCCTGGTCAGCCTTGAGATGAGAAGGCCAAGAGCAGAGCTGATTGTCACCTGTGGCAGAGCACAGAGGAGAAGAGTCAAACCCTTCTCTAAAATGAGATGGGACGACATACTATTACTGTCTGTGGCAACAGAAAGAAGCTGAGATGTTAAATGTAAAGAAAATATTATTTACTGTGAAGATGATCAAACACTGGAACAGGTGTCCAGAGAAGCCACAGAGTCTCTATCCTCAGATACACATAAATGTCACCTGACAACAGGCTCAGGAGAACACGAACATGATGTAGAGGCTGGGATTACAGACCTCCAGAAGTCCTTCCCTACCCACATGTCCTGTAAACAATTGCAGCATCACAGATCTGCCAGGATCCTCTGAAGGAACTGTGACACGTACACGTGCACCTGATCTGGCATTCGGCTTGGCATTTCATTTCATAAACTATGTCACTAAAGATTGTTTCCAGTTGTTACAGGGTAAAAAATAAGGTTTTGTCAGAGATTAGCACCTGACTAAAATGAATTGTCTATATAATCCCCAAAGGATCTGTGCTGTTTAACATGTAAAAGGTCAGGAGAAGAGGTGATGAGAGAGTTCAAGTTCCCTGCTAAGAAATTACTAAGCATAATCAAAGCTAAAACAGACTGCAATGCACCAAGCAATACACATCAATTAATTCTTAAGTGGTAAAATGACTGCTACAGATAAAAAAGATAAAGAAAAGCTACAGCTGAAGAAAGCTTCAACAGCTTTTTAAAAAGTATCCAAACAATATTAATGTGGTCACTTAATTAAAATCAGAATATTAGAAATTATGATGTTAGGAAAAAAAGAAAGTGTGATTCTCTCTAAAATGATGGGAAACCTGCATGTAATTTGTGTCACCATAACCCTAAAGAAGATACAGTACAGTTAGAAAAACTCCAGAGAATAACATTACAACCCACAGTGTGTAATGGATTCTTTATGAGGTGTTAAACAGACTAAGTTCCTAAACTAAAAAAAGCTATTACTATTATGAATATTAAGAGTTCAGTGAAATCAGGAATAACGTGGAAAAGATGATAACGAAAGAGCCTTGTTCTTTTAGTGAAAGGATTTTGTAATGATTTCCTTTTCTAAAACTAGATTTGTAGATCTCTCAAGCTTAGAGAGACTCTCTTTGGGGAGTTATTTTTTGACATTCCATCATATCTCTATCAAAATGCAGATTATTGAATGAATGCACTGTGCTCTATGTATTCCCTGAATTGCAATCTTCTGGGAAACTTTGGGGGAAAATAGTGTGTTCTTTTAACTATTTTACTGGTGATTAAAACATGGCATAAACTGTATTCAAAAATAACAGCAGAGAAGGTATTTTTATCCTAGATGTAGCTGAAAGACCTTCTGTAGCTATGAAAATCAAGGATGTAAAACACTGTGAACCAATACTGATAAATGTTACTTCAAATGAATGGGCAGTTTTACGTCAACAAAGCACAGGCTGTAAGCTCACAAAGATAAATCAGTAACATTTTGCACATTCTACTTAATTTCCCCTTGCCTCTGTTTTATCAAACCATTTCACAACAAGCAAGTACTGTGTACTAAGCTTATTAAATCTTCAGATTACAAGGTCTGTTAACTTTTGATCATGAACAGTATATTCATTTCCAGAGAACTTTATAGACATTATACAGATAACATGCTACCATCCATTGAAAACATTATGACAATCTTACCTACATAGGAGTGCAGTTACTAAAATTTAAATTACTATAATTAATATAGTTATAATATATATAGTTATATTGAGAAAGCTATATCTGAGCAGGGGTAAAAAAAAAACCAAACAAACAACAAAATGCCTCAACAGTGTTCCTGTGCTGAAGTAGTGAGGTTCACAGATACCTGGCTCACTGCCACACTTACATCAACACATTTCTGAGCTGGAAACAGGTCCAATCTTGTCAGTGACTGTCTGGAGCAGAATGCCCACTTTGCTTTCCTCTAATTAAGAAACCTTCCATAGAGAGGAAAGTTTTGCTTAACTTTCTAAAAAAAAAAAACCAAACAAAAAACACCCCATCCAATATATTCAAATTAAAAAGAAGGTATTTTGTCTAATTTAGAGCATGGGAATTTCCTCTTGGCAAACACTTTGCCAATTCTAATTTTTCCTGAAAATCCATCACACAAATTTGTTGTCAACAAGTCTATTATCTTCAGGTAGAACAAAGTCTAAGATTTCCCCAATGAGCTGTGCTCCTGGCAGGTGGTGCTGTGCCTTCTCAACCTCCTGGTGACCACCACTAGATTGAACTGGGATGTACATGCATTATCTAACTACCTCCTGCTGGCATCTGAGCAGGGGTCATGCTATATGATTCACTAATGAGAAAAAAAATCCAATTATTTGAACTGACTGAAGGAAGAACATAAAATAGGACCTTGTTTTCTGCTGCTGAGAGAGATGATGTGGGTGGAACTAAGATTTAAAAATTCTCTGTCTGAAATCTAGTTTGATTGGACCTGAGATCAACATTATCAGAAGCTTCCAGGCCCCACCGAAACAAATGAAATATCTGGTGGAGAGTTCAGGTGGACGACAAAAATCAATCTATTTTTTATTTTATGAGCAAGCTCTGACTGGCTTTTTCAGACCTACTTTTCCAGAACTGGGAATTAGTTTCATTTACAACCTGCACTTCAATAAATTGCATATGACTAAGAAGGTATAAACCTTGGTATGCTGCTGGGATAAGTGCCCTTCCATCCTTCTGTCTTTAGATTTTACTGCAATACACTTGTGAAATGCAGCTAGCTTTCAAGCACTCCACAGAGGGACAGGTGAATCTGACAAAGCATCCAAGCAGTCATTAGATACAAATTTCAGCACATCAACATGGAAAACAAATTCCAAACCAGTACTTGGACATCCTAACCAGCTCATGCCACATCACATCATGGGTGACCTGCTACTTTGGCCAGATTATTATCTAAGCACAACTGTAAGTTTTGTAACACCAACACAGATATTCATCCAATATTACAATTACTCAGCAATATTCCACATAGAAAATCATTACTGTTAATTAAATATGTTACTTAAAAACTAAAAAGCAAACTAACAACTTACTTGCATCACCCTTGGAAAAGGATTCAAGGCATTCTCAGGAAGAGAGAGTGTATTTAGTTATAACATCTACACAGTGCACTGAACAAAGGTCACCAGATATACAGGAACAAAACCAGAAAATATTTTTATTTACTTACTTACTTACTAGGCTTTACTAGAGTAAGAAGATGACAATGACAATGCAGGAAATGGCATTGTACAATTCCACAGAGAGAGACATTGCTAGGAACAGAATATGTGCCTCTGTATGTATACGTGCAGACAAACACAAGTTAAATTAATTAAATTGGATATAATCTGGTTTCCACTACTGTAGAACCATTTAAATGTTGTGCTCAAAAAATGGACAGTGGTGACCCTTTCCCACCCCCCCTTCCCAGTCTGTGTTGGGTCTAATCAGGAAGTATCACCATTCAAAAAGATAAAATTGCAAGGTCCAAATTTTTCTTTAAGCAAAAAGAATACTGAAAGACAAAGACTACAGGGAAAAAAAAATCAAATAAAATCTTTCTGCTCTTGATGTTAATCTAATGTGGCACTTTTTTATTCAAAGCACTTCCAGCACTGTCAGTCTAATATAAGAACAACTATTTCCTGCTGAAACTCTCATATTTTCACTCCTTTGTTTTCAAGTTGAACTGTGTATATGAAACTTGTTATGGTATGATGATTAACAGTTGGATGAAACCTTTTTTTTTTTTCTTCTACTTTTTCCCTTACTTAAACAAAAGCTTCATCATTCTAGTTGAGTTACTGAAGCAAGTGAGAAGAAATAGGGATATGGATAAAAGAATGAATGTCTAAAATTATTTTTCCCTGTGATTCAGCAGAAGTCAGTGCCAATTATAAACTACAAGGTATGATTTAAAAAATAACTCCTTTTTTTGTATTGAGGATCAAAAGTATAATCCTAGTTCAGCCTAAGACATGATTCTTCCATAAAGTACAACCCATTTTATTCACAACGTGAAGATATGGTTTCCTTAAATCTGAAATGGGCTCCTGACTCACCATAGCTTTGAAAGAAAAAAAGAAAATGACCAACAGGACAACTAAATAAGTAAGACAAGGGCAAGGAAAAGAAATATTCAAGTTCTGGATGACTGCAAAAGTAGTTGAAACATCTGCATGTGAAGAATGGCCAGTGTTAAAGTTCATAATGGGAAAATAATTACTCCAAGCCAGATTTTAAGCCTCCATGGAATAAATTTCTTCTAATCAACACTGAGATCAGCAGCATCCCAGTGAAACACCCCGAGAAAACATTTTGTGTTAATCCATTAAACACGGTTTTAAAACCAATATGTAAAAGTTCTAAAATGGTTTCTTCACTTCTAAGGCATCAGACAGTACAGGAAGGCATCACAGCTGATCTCAGAATGCCAAGCATCTGCTCCAAGAGCTAAGAGAAAACAGAACCAAACAGCACGAGCAGTGAAACAACCTGCTCAGCAGACACAAAACCTGCTGAAATATTCAGTGAGTCTGCAGCAGAACTGACACGTGTGCACATAGAGTCTTACTGTTGCTATCCATAACCAATAACCTTGCTGCTAGTGAATTAATCCATTCATTATAAAAAAGAGTAAGCAGAACAGAGAATTTTATTTCAACTGGAACAATCAAAAAAAAAAAGAAAACAAATGATGCAACTATGATGAAATAATAAAGGCTATCATCACCAGCTGATTACCACAGTGCCATGGGACTGCCTGACAGGCCCAATTTGAACTCATATGCATCCTCAGCAACTTATTCCTTGATTAATCCCACTGAGAAAAAGTAAAGCAAGTACATACCTACACTTTCTGCTCAGTGAAATAATAAACGAACAGTAGGAAGCATGTTTTGTGTGTCATGGCATTGATTTAGCCTTTTTCCACCCCTTTTTTTTTTTTTTAATAAAGAGAATGTAAGTGAATGAGATAATAGTTTCACAGATTCACAGATTCACAGATATTAGGGGTTGGAAGGGACCTAGAAGATCATCTAGTCCAACCCCCCTGCCAGAGCAGGGTTGTTTTTTTTTTCCTTAAAAGCCATTAGAAATAACCAAAAACAACCAAAAAAACCACACCCAAAACAGAACCTTTTGAAATATGTTATAAAAGAACCAGCAGGTTCAGGCACTGAAAATCTCTCCCCACCATTTCTGTCAGCATGGAAGTGCTTAAAAATTGGACTTGAATCATCCTCCCCATAATGAGCAAACTGAACTTTGAATGAATATTTTAAGATCCTTTGGGCTGCAGGGACTAGAGGGGGGGAAAAAAAACCCAACCAAACCCTCATGTGTGGACATGCCTCAGAATTTCCATGCACTGCAACTGACAATGTAAAGTATCACCCATAGCTCTGAAATAGTTTGACAGACAGAGAAAAATTGTGGAGCACATTTGTTACAGAGCCTTCCCAGTCACTCCGTGACACACCAGTGGCCTCAACTGCCAGGAAATTAGCTTGAAGAATGGATTTCTTCTCCTGCCTCCCTGACCCACAAAGCAGAGCAGTTGAGACTAAACAGTATCACCTGCAAATAAGGACACATCAAAGTCCAACCCATTTGACTGTGGTTGGTATTTACATTTATGAAATGTGCTGATGGCTTTCCACGGCTGCTGTGGAAATTAATGAGTGGAGGGAGACAGGATGGGACTCATTTCACCCGTGCAGCAGCAGGTGACCCCCAAGGAAGCCTTTGCCAAAGGTTGCAGCACAAAGAGCTGCAGAGAAAACCAAAACCTTTCCAGGCATTGCCATTGCAGGACAAAGAAGGGATAATGTTGGCACTGAGAAGACTTGGGACCTGCCCTGACAGAGCTCAGTGGCTGGGAGGAGACTGGGGACCAACACACTGCCAAGGGGGCTGTGGACAGGGTTGCTGGATGCTGCTGGTGCCTTCATAGAATAGAATCATAGAATTATTCTGGTTGGAAAGGCTCTCTAGGATCATCACATCCAACCTTCATCCCAACGTCTCTCTCTCCACCAGCCCACAGCCTCAAGTGCTAGGTCTACTCTCTTTTCAAACCCCTCCAGGATGGTGACTCCACCCCCTCCCTGGCCAGCCTGTGCCAGGGCCTCTCCACTCAGTAAAGAATTTATTCCTAACATCCAATCTAAACCTCCCCTGACACAACTTGAAGCCATTCCCTCTTCTTCTATCATAGATATCATCATAGATATTAGGGGTTGGAAGGGACCTAGAAGATCATCTAGTCCAACCCCCCTGCCTGAGCAGGATCACCTAGACCAAGTCAATTAATATCATTATTTATCTACCATTAATTTTATTTATCTATCATAAATAAATTGGGAGAAGAGACCAACACCAGGCTGGCTACACCCTCCTGTGGGTAGTTGTAGAGAACAATGAGGTCTCCTCTTCATAGCATCACCTTCTCCCAGGCTGTTGTCCCATCTTCCTGGGATGCAGCACTAACAGAAATCACCAGTTTTAAGCCCAGGACCTGGAACTGGGCTCTGCGATGCTCAGCAGCTGCGGGTTTTCCATCTGTGCCAGCCCCGGGTGCCGGTGGCAGCGGTTGCTGCTCTCCCTCCCTGCTGACTTCCAGGAGAAGCAGGGGGGTGTAACCCCACTAACTAAGGATCATTAATTACCAGCAAGGCTCTCGCTAAGAGGACAAGCACCCGCACATTAGGCACTAAACGCTAAGCCCAAAATAGCCGGTATTTAAGCTCCGATAACTACCTGGATGAAATCACCTCTGAGTATCAAAGAGCACCGTTTAGGTTAAGCTCAGCTGCTGCTCCCTTGGGTAGGTCGGAGCTATTGTGGAAAAAAAACAACACTTCAAAGGTGCCGTTCTCACCTCAATAGCGGGAAGAAAAACATTTCTAATGCATCCTGGAAAGAAATCGAAGATAATTTCATTTTAAAGGAGCTGCAAAAATGTTAATCACCGCTGCTTCCATTCAAGGAGGGCTTAGTCTGAAGAGAGATGTGGTGTGGGAACAGGAGGGAGATGTCTGCGGTGCCTGGGCTGTGCAGACCCTCCTCAGCACACAAGCTCAGGCCTTTCTTGGTTGTTCCTTCTGGGCACATCATCCAGGCTTCAAGTGCTGCTGTCCGTGTGGGAGCACAGGGCATCCCTCCCCGAAACAGCCCGAGGGGCTCCTGCCCCTAGATCTTCCCACAGCCCCCCATCCCATCCCCTCCCATCCCCTCCCATCCCCTCCCATCCCCTCCCCCCCCCGCCTCCCCTCCCCACTTCACTCCAAAGCCCTGCTCCCCTTTTTCGCCGCCTCCTGCCCGGCCTCGCCA
>JANHGL010009160.1:6173-21512 GCA_024611195.1 Ceyx melanurus | reverse complement strand
CCCCATCCCTGGAGCTATTCCAGGTGAGGTTGGCCAAGGCTCTGAGCAGCCTGGTCTAGTTGAGGGGGTCCCTGCTCACTGCAGGGGGGCTGCACTAGATGACCTCTGGAGGTCCCTTCCAGCCCTAAACATTCCATGATTCTATGAAATATTGTATTGCTACATGGATTTGGAAGCAATTCTGGAAAAACTTGTTTTTAAATAAGGCCTTTCTTGTATGTAAGCAGCCCTCACTGCACTTGACCACCTTTTGTAAAGCTTCTCACTGTTCCAACACAGGCAGTTTCCAGTTCAAAGACCAAAGGCTCAATTAAGTATGAAGCTTTCACTTATGGCAAGAGTTTGTAGCATTTTCTGATGACAGCTCTGTATATTCTGTTTGTATATAACAAATGCTAAGAAAATAACTAATAAAAAGATGACTATGGAAACATCACACGTTACTGCATGTAACTTGGTTTAACTACAACCATGCCTGTGTATTATTCAATAAAATTATTGTGATACTCACTAGGTGGGGATGTATACTTGTTTCAATTTACTTTCTGCTTCAGCCGCTTTCAGACGTTTCTAGTTGAAAAATGAACACATTAAAATATAATATTGAAATATAAGAGTTCATAAAACCGCACAGAGTCACTTGTCATTAATTCTATTTTGTGGTTCCCTAAGAATCTCCAAGTGTAGAAATCCACAAGATGGAAACCATGACAAATGAGTTCTCTATTGTTAGAAATGATAGCATCCTGTCCTCTCCAGTAAAGCTCACAGGCCTCAATGACAACAGAACTGCAAACCCAACACTGAAATCAATTATATCTACACAGACATGTACAACATTGTGGCTTGCCCTCATTGCAGGGTAAACAGAAAATAAATGAGTGAAACTGCACATGAGGGTTAGCCACAGCATCACACAAGTAACATAACACTTCTCTGTCAAGCCTCAGGCCACTGACTGTCAGAAAGAACATTACTTTTGGTAAGTGTCCCTAAAACTGCAGCTCAGGAAGCCAGCAGCACATCTGCTACAGCTGCTATCAGGACAGTCTGAGAATCTCCTGAATTATTTCTTTCTTCATCCTTGCAACAAACTAAAAACGTGTTGCACTCAAGGTAGAATTATTAACTTGCAAAATGTTGAGAAGTTTTACTTAATGCCATATATCATATAAGTAAGTAAGATGGTAATTTTTTCAGCAGTGGCAGAAGCAATGTAAAGTTTAGATGTCTACTGGTTATCTGAGACATCTTTCTGCATGTAAAAGATAAAAAAAGAAAAAAAATATTGTTTATTATTAAAAGATATTACCCTGCTCTTCCTGTACTCAAAACATTACTTCAATTGGGAAAAATAACAGAAAACAAAAAAGCAAAAAACCAACCAAAAAAAAACCACCACAAAAAAACCCAACAACAGAAAAAAAAAACAGCAGAAAAGGAGTTGAATCAAGATAATTTTTGTTGCAGAGGAAGAGAAAAAGGAGGACACACACACATTGATATCCAGCAATATTAATCAACACTACATGCCTGCTTCTCAAGATTCCTCCTTTATCAGTTGTTTCAAATTCAGTTCTCTGTTTCTCCTACAACAGCCAATACTCTGCTATATTCCTATTTTCTGATATCCAATCTTTGCAAGACTCACAATCCAGGAAGATATTTTGCAACTTGAGAAAAGCAGCATCAAAAGACTGAAGCTCTGAGTGTCTTGCATGAGCTGTGAGGTGAGTTAGAGGGTTCATCACCTTTAGTGGTCAAGTAGCCTGAGTAAGTCTCCTCATGCAAAGCACCGCTCTTTTCCATTTCAGCAAGTTGCCTCTGTGCCATCCATCACCATTATTTTCTTTTATATAAAAAACTGCATCTTTTGAGGGACAATTTATGACTCCTCAACAGCACATGCCACCATGAATGAATTCCCATGCAATGTGAGAGCCTTTTTCCATTTATTTCCAAGATATATACATATATTTTTTTAGTTTGGTTGCTTTGTTTTTACAGTTTTTTTTGCTGTTCACAAACAAGTAGATGTGCCTGGAAGTAGAAAAGTGCCTTCCAGTGACACACAGGCCTTCCAGAGCACCAGGCTTGGCAACACTTCCACTTCCCTCACCTTCAACAAGCCCAGAACAAAAATGAAAAAAAGGGTACATTCTGCCTGCTTAAGTCAGTTTTTACAAGAGCCAGGAGAAAAACAGCAGCAGCAGCATGCTTCACATCTCATAAACTGCTAGTTTTTCATCTGAGAACATTTCACAGCCACAGAAGAGCTCTCAATGGTGAACTCTTTGTTTTTAACAGCCTCAGGCCACGGGCTTTCCATAACTGTCTCCTTTTCTTATACTGAACAACACAGGATTTGTTTTCAAGCTGGAAAAGGATGTGAGATTGCAGGTCAGCAGATAACAGGCTTTCCACACAGGTTCAGAACAAACTGATCCCATTCTACAGAAAGAATGAATAAATCTGACTGCACCCCTAGCATGATCATCAAGAGAAAAACACAAAAGGAATTAGGAAGGCAGCCTTGAAGCACTGCCAAAATGTGAAGGCATTTGTAGGCAGCTGCATTAAGGCCTGGTGGCAGTGTCAGAAATGACTGTACCACACATATTAAGTTTTAGCATACTTTTAATACTGGCAAGGGGGTTATAAGGAAGTCAAATTTAGCAATTGCTTTTTTTCTTTATTTACTAAAGTGAATTATATACTGCCTTCTACAAAATAACCCCATTTAAGCATAAGCTATATATTTTTATGCACTGTAACTATAGTTAACATTGTTCTTCAAAAGCAACAGAAAGTCTCACAGCTTGAATTCACACTGACCTACCAAGAAATAAGAAAGGATGCAGAAACAAAACTATCAGCAAATGGTTGCCATTTTGGGGATTAAACCTCTGCCTGTTGAAATTTACAGGGTGAAAACCAGTAACTGCAAAGGTTGAAAGCTGAAATGGAAAACTTTTAGACAAGGAACAAATCAGTTTGTAACAGTGAGGGGAATAAATCACTGGAGCAGTGTAATAAAGACAGTTGGTGCTTTTCCTAAAAAGAAAAGTTACCTCTGATCTTAAACAGTGACTATTCCAAGTAAGTCATAGTCATATGGACTATACTGTAGTCAAGCTACACTAACCCAGCTCTTCACCCTGGCTCTACTAGTTTTAATCAACTACCCTTCAAACTGAACATTTTTTCTCTTTAACAACTTTGGTTATGAATATAAACTGACAAAGATACAAATAAATAATAATTTCCCTACAACAGTACTGTTTTCAATAAATAAATGATAAGGAAATGTAATATACTGTTGCAGTGCAGTAGTTACCCTTACACATGTTCCTCCTTTGTCTGTTGCAAGTGTCATTAGAAGTCTTTTTTGCATTGAATCAGATTTTTAAGAACACTCACAAGTAGGAACACATTCCTTCTGTGAAAGCAGTGACCTGGCCTTCATCAAACACTCTGTTATATAGTGGTGATGAGAAGTGCCATATCCCCAAGAATAATTACCCAAAGCCTGAATTAGTTTTGCTCGACTGGTTCAGCACAGACTGAGGACACTCTTCAAGTCAAGGTGACAGGGAACAGATGACATGCTCTGAAGGCAAGGTGGCAATGTCATGAAATCACCTTAGCTACTGTGTAAGAATACTATTTAATAGCAATTATGACAAGGAAACCTTTCTTATGCCTGACACAATGCAGACAAATAACAAAATTAAAGAGCAAATTTTCATACTAAATCTGTCTGATCTAGAATTCAGAGACTGTAAAAATGCAGAAAATGCTTAACATTCAAGTATGTACATGGACCTTGTCTTCCCACTCCCCCAAGCTGCCCTACTCCTAAAGCTGAATATTTAGAGAAACTTGAACTGTCACTTTCCTACTGAACATATTTCCTCCCTGAAATGCATTCAATTACTACAACTTGTTTTGGTGGGGAAAAAACCCTGATTATATGAATGACCCTGAAAGAACAGGTGTGTATCACTAAATCCCATGCTCTAGTACTATGTTCTGAGTTCAGATGATGTAAGTTTACTCAATTACAAGTAAAAGACAGATGTTTATAGGAGCATTCTAGTTGTATATAACCACAAAACCTGGTTTGTTTTGTTGGTTTTTTTTTCTGTTGCATATAAGGCTAAATACCTAATCCTATGAAAGGCTACACAAACTCAAGACACCATCACACACCTTGATCATTGTAGCAATAGAATCACAATGAAGCCCTGATGAACTTTAGAAAGGGAGTCTCAGTCTTTTGCCAGTGACTCCAGAGCAACTATTTCAGAAAGATTTCATAGGAAACAACTATCAGATTCTGAGCAACCTAGGAGTGAGACAGAAGCCAACTTGTACTTCAATTTATCCTTACTGCATGACTTTCAGTGTCACTAAACTTTTTTATCTGGTGCTTCAAGATGGTCTGTTGCCCAGTGACAACACTGAAATTTTGCCTTAAAATATTCCACTATTAGTACCCAATATAATCTTACCATGTTTCTGCTGCAGAGCAGCCCAAAGAATTGAACAGAAGATCAGAAGGATGAACACATCCACTGTGAGCAGGATGTGCTCAATTTTCTTTTTAACACCTGATAATGCCAAAGTAATGTTTTATAGTGGAGTACCAATAAAAGTTCACATGAGTAGCCAATTTAACACAATGTGGTTTTCCTTTGCAGTCAGTCCCATGCACAGCTTCACACACCCTAATTTCTCTACAGCCCATTTCCTTCTTAGCCCACACTGCAGTAAAAATCAGGAATCACACTGCTACAAACAAGCATACAAAACAAATATCTTAACCTCTGTTCAGAGATATGGGATGTGCAACAGGCATCAAAGGATTTGAAAATGCACCCTGCAAAGGCAAACCCACTGATTTATAACCCAAAAGATTGTCCTAAGTCTTGCATCATACTTCTTTTTAAGAACATAAATAGATTTTATGTTATTTATAATTATATAATTTTTATATATTATATATATTTATAATTTATTATATCAAGTCCAGATTTTTGAAGGACATGGCAAAAACAGTCATTCAGTTACCTGCTGCACATATCTGTCAGTGGTCTTCCACATGTAGTAATACTCAATGATGCTAGTCAGTGACTTCCAAGGGAGCTGAAAAACATTTGTTACAAATTAAGGCAGTTCCAAGAAATTGTAATGTCCACATCTTGTTAAACCCACGTTAAAATCAAGTCTAGTTGATACACAAAGCCTAAATTGTGAATGTATTAAAATCCATGTGCAAATAAATACATATTAATAATAATACACAACCTTTCCTTGCAATTAACAAGGATGAAGAATTACAGCAATGTTACACGTGCAAATCCAAATGTAATTTATTCAGTTTAAGTCATATGGCTAAACAGAATGTTCAAAACACAATCCAGATTTCTGTCAGGAAACACAGAAGGGAGCATCTCTATTAGAAAGTGGATCAGATGGAGAACAACACCAGGACTAAAACAAATCATCTTGACAAGACTGCCTTCACATCCCATGAGAATTTTGCTCTTAAGAAACACAATGGTTATAATACTTAGTTCATTGGGTTTTCAAGTCCCATAGCAACTCAGCAGCTCATACAATAATATCAGTTTTGCATAAACCTCCAAATGCTCTCAACCACTACAGACAGAACAAAAGGACACCAGGTAAAAATGCTACCTTGAGCAACAAGAGTGATACTGACAGTGTTTCACAAAAATCTGTGCAAACTCAGGGTAACTGATGAGTACTTCAGGAGCATGTTTGTTGATAAAGATGTATTGGTGAGATTAGGAGAGAAAATTAAGCACATAGCAGTTTTAATTACTACTGAATAATGTATTACTTAAATCCATAAATTATTTCGATGATTTAAATTAGTTCTATTCTTCCAAAATTAATGCCATTTTTCTTCATAAACTGGAAATGTGCTACTATTTTGTGCATGTCACTTTCTAGAGACATGCATTTATGCTAATATTCTCTGCTTTCCATAAATGAGGATGATTTCTAGGAAGTCCCAGAAAATACAGCTGTGGACACTTATATTTCAAACCTTACTCACTCCATTTCAGGACTTTCTGCCCATCTTAAACCAAAGGAATAGGCTTCAGTACCTGTAAGTTCCTAAAATAAGAGGGGAACACTTTATCAAGCTGCCCCTCCCTGCACACAGGAGTTCACTGACAGAGAAATGTCCCCAAGAAAAGGCCAGTGACAGTAACGTGTGTGGCAAGAGGTGGCAAAGATGCTGCTTCTCAGTCTCTGGGATCCAGATTCTTCCTGGCATCCAGATGAGATGAAATCCTGTCACCCCAACTATCTGCCATTGGCAAAAAGTACATTTTAGCATCTATTTATTCTCCCTCCTGAACACTTATTAACACATTCATGCTACAGATTATGCTTGCCATTTGTCTAGAAAATATTTTCATCTGTTTCAACAGTATGTTCATTCACTCATAAGGCATCTACAATTCCAGATAATTAAGATACTGGAACTGGATAATGATAATCCTTTTACACTCTGAATCACCATTCAGAAAACTTGCTCGACAGGCTAAATCTGACCATCCTCTGTTTACCTGTGCAGTGAAATGACAAAACACTGTGGAGGTTTCTAGATTGCTAGATTCTGGACCTTCTAGATTGCTCTGAACTGTCAGAGAAGCTGTGAACAGCCACAGGATAATGCACACCCATTATAAAATTCTATTAAACTCTAATTGAAGTAAAAATTACTTTTTAGTTAACATTTGTGTAGGAGAAAATCAGCAGATTATCAGCAGCACAAAACCAGGGAGAGGGATTTTCAGTTTTAGTTTTGTCAGAGTAAAGATGGACCACTCAAATCTGACAAACAGAAAAAACTTAAGACTTAAATATCTTAAACGGAACATTTAACTTTAAAGGCATGATTTCCACAATTTTCTGAAGTTGGAAAACAGTAACAGTGTCATTACACACATTTATAAAGTTGTGAAAACAGTTGATAATGAAAAAGAAAGGATTGACAAGCATAACAGCTGCCTCTTACTGCCAGCAAAATAGTTATATATGGAGAACATAAAATATTCATTCTTCTGCTCTAATGTCCTGGAATGTGAAGTAACTCATGTACATCAAGTAAATTAAATTAATTTTAAATGTTTAGTTGATTAGGAGTCACACAGCTTCTTAAAGATTAATCCCAGGATTACACAATGATTAATATAATTGAAAGACTTCAAATTACAAAGAATTAGATCAAGACTGTGCACTGCTATCAATACCATATATATTGATATGAAAGCCAGATGTTTTTCTAATGATATTTTAGAAATAACACACCACTTTTCCAAAGGTAAAAAACTTAATTGACTGAAGGACAGACAACATCCCCATTCTAACTGAGACTACAATTAATTAGTGCCCCACATCTATTTCTGCTGCACTTTTGACTCTTCATTAATGTGCCCTCTGTATGAGACACAAGCCTCTCTCTAGATATGTGTGTGGGACTGGTTTTGGGAGGAGGTCAGGGAAACTATCTGTGTTTTGGGAAGAAAAATTTACTTAAAGAGGGAGATTATTGCAAGTTTACTCATGATGAAGTTTGAACATTTTAAATAGCTTCTAATAGACTCAATCAAATACCTGGCACTTAAATATTACAAAGCACAGATGTTTCCTACAACACTTTACTCCACTGTAAGACTTCAATGTATGCATATCAACAGGATTCAGAACACAGAAATTCTACAGAGAAAAACCCAGACTACATAAAACCCACAGACAAGGCTTAAATATACACACAGTCACAAATTGTGTTAGGACTCAATTCTGAGCAGCCAATAAAAATCTGTTACATGTTTTAGGCATTTTCAAAAGCCCAATACAATGTATTGGGAAAGATTTTGTTAGAAGTCATAGCTACTAAAGTCCTGTACAATTACAGCCTAATTAAATAATTAATAAATAAAATTAAATTAAATAATAAAAAAAAAAATACAGGACTATTTATCTATATGAGAAAGAATAGGGAATTGTAGTTTAATATTTCAGTTCTAAAACCCTAAAAATAAACATTATTTTCCATTGTATTTTCTTGCACTTCAGAGAGCTATTTCATACATGATGCAATTTTCAACCTTATGTGATGAACGTAACAGTGAACATTTTCTCCCCTAGGAATTCCAAAATTAAGCACACAGATATAATACACCTATTTAAATGTCAGTCCTTCACAAAAACAATAGCCTTCCCTTCCCACCTTCATGCAATTATCTTTTTAATTTCAGAAATGTGAACATGAAGGAAAACCAGCTTAACTCAGTTAAGCCTCCTCCCACTGTCCTGCACTCTATCTTGGAAGGACTTTTACATTTATCTCACAGTAGCATTTTTCTCTCAAAAAGATTCTTAATAATTTCTGCAAAGAAAACCCAGCTAAGCTCTCAGAGTCAAGCAGACCAAGATTGTTGTGAAAATGTTTTAATCTATTTCATTCTTAAATAATGGAATTCCTTTGGCTTAAATCCTAACCTTTTCACTAAACCCAACTTCAATTTAATGTATCAGATTAAATCTGCTTCTCTTGAAAGAAAAAAAGCTCTCCAGGAAAAAATGCAAAGAAATTTGCAGACAAATTACTAGTGATGCCAGCAATCAGTGCTAGAATCAATTTCATTACTCTGCATTAGAATTCAACAAATTAAAGCTTTTCTGCCCTATAATCTGATACTTCAATACGAATAGCAGTGTAGCTAGAACATATTGGAAAACACTTCCTTTACTTTTCAGAAATGCCAAAATATCAAATATGTCAAAACAACTCCCTGGAGTGCACTTTAAAAGCTATCTGAATAGAAATTTCTCTCTGCTAACCAGAGAAAGAAATCCCAGCTTTCCAAAAACACTCAGGGGAGTCAGTTATGTAGCAGCTAATGAATTTCACTGGAAATTGGGAAAAAGTAATGAAAAGTTGCTGGAACTTTTTCAGATGCTTGTAAAATCCTTGAGAAAATCCTTCTCAAAACACATCAGCATGAGACAACCTACCTGGTATGAAACCATTAAACAAATTATTAACCATTCCTTTTTGATGTTGTCATTCCAAAGAATGCCACTGAACAAGAAAGCATTTTGACTTTCATCCGGTCCTGATATCTATGTATATTAATTCAGAAAGCAGGGAAGCTCACCCATGTGAAAAACAAAGTTAACAGCAAAGTCTAGTGCTTTTGTACTTACAAAGTCTTGTCGAATGTCATTGAAGTCCTTGCCATACTTTTCCAATGCCTCCTCAAATAAACTGGCTTCTGATGCTGACCACTCTTCCATTTCATCTCTACACAAGACAGGCCCTCCAAGTGGCACTAGAACACTGATGGCACTGCTCAAATCATAGTTGTGTTTATGCAGTGTGTCCATTGCATGAAACTAGCAAGCAGAATGAGATAAAAAGCATGTTTAAATACACAGTAGTCTATTTCAGCTAAAGCAAATTAAATGCACTATTTTCTGTAAGTTACATAAGACTAAAATGATGCTAAATTTAGAATCTATCTTGATATCACAGGTTTAACATAAGGAATCCGAATTTTTTATTACTTAATTTGGGAAAGGAAATGCTTTAATAAAATGTTTATTAAAAGTTACATTCGTTTAGAAGTTCCTGAAAATTACCAGCAAACATTGCTAGGGAATCTTGAGTTGGTAGAAAATGGTTCCAAGTAACCTTATAGAGATAGTGGCATATATTGACTAAAGGGCCACTTTCAATGACCAGAAGTTCTAAATAGTAGCTGAACAGCTGCCCAGATATGTATGTGCTTAATAATCTCATTGCTAGGGAAGGAAGCCATATATTGTTTCCATTATCATACTGAAAAGCAAGCAAGATTTTTGTGCATCTCCTGCAGGAATGGCTAAATGAGGTTTCTTTGGTTCACTTTCTTTTAAAAAAGAAGAAAAAAAAGGAACAAGTTACAACATTCTTCACTTTCCAGGTAACACTGAACTCTCACATCTCTAAGCAAGGCTGGGTAATGGAAAAAATAAGCAACTCCATCATGAATCCACCCTGAGGGACAGTGAGGAACATCCAAGAAGCCTTTCTGACTGTGTCCCAAAAGACACCATCACTTGCGCTGGAGGAGATACTGGAGGTATCAAGTGCAGTAATGTATGTGACTGGATAACTTCAACCTCCCGCATACATCCCACCACAGCAATGAGCTGTAACTGCAGCATCCAAGCTCTCATGCAGCCCTGAACTTCTGAGGGCATCCAAAACCTCTCAAGGAAGCAACACTCTGGTTCAGCACTTAGAGCAATTCCAGTTGAGCTTCTGCATGCATGAAGAGATGAACTCTTAGAGTGTGATTGTGGCCAGGGTTTAAATTGTTGTTTAAACTGCAGCCCTTGTAGAAAAGCAGTACAGATCAAGCATTTTCCAAGCAGCTGCTAAATCCAGACTTCTCACTGATACCCATTTTCTATAAAAATGACAATAGCAGTAAATAAATCAGGGGCTTGCTCTTGCCTTATGTTCATTTTTCCATCTATAATAAACATCTGAATCCATACAGCTTTTTTTTGCTATGACTGAAGACTCATAATGAACTTTGTGGATAATACTGTCTTCACTGAGCTGTTTTGTGACAGAAGATCACTGACAAGCTCCCATGATACCAACTCAGCCTTCTGCAGGGTTGTCAGACCTTCCAAATTCCCACACTGCAGTGACTATAAACTGTGCTAGCAAAAGCAAGAGCAGCCTGAAGACATTATTAAAGCACAGGACAAAATGCTCTGCTTTACCCAAGGATGAAAGGACTGCAAGAAACAACTAGTAGCTACCTGTTACTACTGAGCAGGAGGCTGGAAAGAGCTGGTGTTACCTCTCCCAAAAATAGAGGCTTAAAGGACAGAGGAAGAACCACCCTTTGCCCAGAGCACACTGTTCAGCACAGACAAGGGGTCCCACCAGAGGAAAGGGATATAAGCCACATAGAGGGAACTTCTAATCCAAATTTAAGCAGGTAAATGAAGAAAATATCCACCAAAAAATAAGCAAACAAACATAGAAGAGCTGGGAAGAAAGGGAAGGACAGGCCATGCTGCAAACAAGCTGTATCCCAAACCAGCTCCTATTATTTCAGTTAAATCAACGAGGCTGAACTGCCTCCAACAGATCACTCAAACTGGAAACAGAATAGGGACACCATAACTCAATATTTTAAGCATGTTTACCTTAGAAATAATAAGAATTAAAAAAAAAATATTTAAAATCACTAAGACAACATCATTCAAAACACAAAGGAAAAACATGCCCATACTTTTCAAGAGACATCCAAACCCAGATTTCTCTCCTTACAGTAAAGTAGCACAGGCTGTTCTGAACAAACCACCACAACAAGCAAGCAATTCCAGCAACCTATTTTGCTTTAATGGCTCTTGGTCTCACTAAGCAATGTTGAAGAATCTGAAACAGGGAGGTTTCCCTGGTTTCTTTCTCTTCTCAAGAACAATTTTCACTATAAAATACAGCACTGCCTTGAATAAATTTGCCAGAGATGCAAGCTTGAGTTGGTTGGTTGTCTCACAAGTCTTTATCATTGCAATAAAAGAATGTTTGCTTATCACCTAAGAAGGTTAGCACACATCATACCCTGTCTTTCAGCAGGATCTTCTCAAATCACTGGGAGTTATCCTGCCTTGTCTTGTTATCTTTCTCATGTTTTCAAAATAAGGAAGCCTTTCAGTTGCTGTTAAACTGCAAGACCTACCTTATGTGTACATCCTCCCTCAATGTAATCATGTTTATAACCTATGCATTTGTTGTTTGTTGGGTTTTTTTCATCTCTAATTGAAACAGCTAATTAGGAAAACTGGAAAGCCACAGGTGTGAAGTACTGAAATCCCATTAATAGCTCTTCAGATGCAAGAATTATCTGCCTTGCATTAAGAATACAGACAGTATAATTTTCCTAGTGTTGTGCACCTATATCCTTTCCAAAGCATAAATGAGATACACCACAAGTGCTGCAAACATCTGTACTAACTTTATCTGCTGCTCAAAATATCTTCCCAATTAACATACAAATGTCTGAAAGAATAACTACTGTAATGAAAAATATGTCTTTTCTTAACTTAGAAGAAAATACTTTGCCAAAGAGCAAATGAGAGGGATTTTAAAAGTTGAGGGGGTAGGAAAATGAGGACAGACAATAATTAAACCTGGGGTAGCTTCTCTGGTGCCTCGTTATAAGATATGCCTTTCATTAAGTGTAATGGAACTTAATGGATCATTTACAATGGAGAAACACTTCTCTGGAACACTCCAACATTAAATGTATCCCCTTATTAGCTGCACTGCACAGGTACATTCAAACAAAAAGAAACTGCCATGAGGATGAATCTATTCCATTAATCACTGAATACAGCAAGAAGGATGTGCAATGAGTGGGGTTTATTAGAAATTCTTAATCCAATGGGATCTTAATAAAATGAAAGTTAAACTAAACTATTGTGATGGGAAAAAAGAAAGCATTTAATGTGAAAAGAATTGTTGGTAAGGTCCCATCAGCAAGTGTGAAATAGAAAACTCACTTTGACTATGACTGAAAACATTACATTTTGCCACTGCCTTAACCACACGAGTGTATTCTAGACTAAATCATTTGTAATAGTCTTTGAGTACAATGCAAAATGTGAGAAATTATTTGCTCATCACATGAATTAATATATTTTATTTGGAGTGTAAGAACTACCTTTCTGAATCAGACTAGTCATCCATCTAGACAAGCAGTCTGTGACAGCAGCACTGGGGACATCACTTAGCTGAAATAGGCAGGTAAGTCTAACCACTGTCTGAGGTTAATTGTCATTTCATTCACCAGCATCTACAAACCTTGGGAATTAGGACTGCTGTTTGTTTGTTTTTTAATCTGCTGATATTGTCTGTTCTTACAAAATTCTGTACAACTAGATTCTGAGGGTTCTCTAGCCACTTAACAAGGCAGGACCTTAACTATTTTAAACTATCTGTTTGTTTCATTGAGTGTCCTCTAGTTCAAATACTCAAGTATCTGATGAACAGCAGATCTATTTTAGCCTTAACTGTCTTCAATATTCTGCACACAAATATTTAAAATAATAAGCAACTCCTGGTGGTGCTTTTGGAAATCTAAGTCAAACTCGATTCTATGGAACAATAAAATTATTTGTATTTCACAGCTTTGCAGTGAAAATGTCTTTATTACTGTAGCACACCTTGTCATCTCAGCTAAGATGAATATACAGAGACAAAACCTTAAAGTTGAAAATATATCAATTACAGGCTAAAAGAACACACATTACTATCTACCATACACATGTGCACCTTGCACACAGGTATCTCAAGGAAAACAAATATCCAGATGATGGGGACTGTGGAGTAATTGATGTTTTGGAATTCACAGATATCAAAAAAGAGTTGTAAGGCTTTAAGAAGCCACCTACCAGTGTGATGTCTCGGGAAGCAGCAGCTGCACTCATGTGCAAACTGGGTTGCCTGACAGAACTGCTGCAGTCCAAAGCTCGAGCAAAGGTACCAACAGCACTGCAACAGAGAAATGACAGTAAATACACAGACAGATGCAGCCTCTTTCATTAGCTGCCTGCATCATAGCTATACAAATGTCCTTTAAAAACACAAGGCACATGCTGTCACTCTTTAATGGTCCATTGTTAGCAAAGTGAAGACAATTGACTACACACAGCAGTAAAAACTCTGACCTTCCCCCCTAAAAGTACCAACCCACATAAAAGAACCTCAGGATGGAAACAAAAGATACACAGAGAACTCTGATGTCCCAGCTTTTCTTGTGCTATTTTTTTTATGAAGTCCAAGATCTTGCTTTGTTGGAGTTTTACAAGCACTACTATTATTTTTAAAATTAAAAAGCCACATCGCTTTTTAACAAATTACAAGTAAGAATTCCTCATTCCCATGAGGAAATTAGTAATATTTGATTGACTTCAGTACTGCATGTCTACCACTTCCATTAGAGAGGCAAAGCAAGCATGGTAGCTTAGCCTCACACACCTCCAGAATCCTCTTTTTGCCCCAAGTTTTCAGTAATAATGAAATAAATGGCTATCTCTATTTGATAATAGCATTCCAGCATTACTGAAGTGGACACATTTTTCTGCAAACTTTATCTTTTTGTTGTCTGCTTTTGTTGATGACTTTTACATTACACTTAATACACTTGCCAGAGCAAGAAAAGATAAGGAATAGGGGTGGAGAATCTGTGTGATCCTTACTGTTCTAAACTGCAAAGCTTTGCTTTGAAGCACATCTATGTAGCATACCCAGTGAAAAGAAAGATGAGGATTTGACTGCCCTCTCTATATCATACAGAAAAAGAGCAAAGATGCAGCACACCAAAAAGATCATTAATAAAGAGACCAGAATTTGCTCCAGTCACACAATGACTCCTAAAGTGTGTCCTGTGACTATGATATTACTAAGAAATAATTTGCTGCAGTTGTGCCATGATGGCAATTCTTCTAAATTCATTCAATTGCTCATTTTTAATGAGCATTTTAATACATTTAATATTTCAACAACTATCATATTTAATAATATGCATATATTTATAATTAATAATAATTAATATTTAATACGTAACATTTTAAATATAGCCTATTGTGAACATATTTCCCACTAGTCACTCAACCCCTTTAAATATGTTGGCATTGATAAGGGTTGTAGCTAAACACTCCTTCCTGGGATCCTTCTGCTGCTACCATTCAAACCAGTATAGCAGCATGTGGCATGATTGTATTTCCCTTCTACCAGCTTTTTATCTTCCTTTTGCATAATTAAGACTATATTATTTCAACCATATTTCTAAAATTAAATCAGAGTGTGCTATGAAAATTGCAGAGTTGTGTCCTCACTGGTCAACTTCTAGCACATCAAACTTCCTAAGCAGGTATCAGAGCTCAAACAGACATGAATGCACACAAAGTCAAAATTAAGATACAATATAAAGGTAGGTTTATTTTGAAGAACCACCATAAAAAGTAGGCAGTGTGCCATTCTGAGAGACTGGGGTCTGTGTGTCTGTGGTACCAGCTAAATTCAGTGTAACTTCTACCTTGAAAACCAGTTCATTTTTCAGACAATCCAAATAAATGTAGTTACTCCAAAACATTTGCTGTTATATAGTAAATAGCCTCAAAACTGAGCAGTGATACACAGCACTCTGTATAATCCAGCCATGAAAGACAAACCCAAATTCAAAATTCATTTTAGAAAACATTAAAATATATTAAAATAAA
>JANHGL010009156.1:33321-55030 GCA_024611195.1 Ceyx melanurus | reverse complement strand
GCCTTTTTTTTTAATAAAAATGCATTCCTTAACTTAATTTTACTAATAAAAACTCTGTAACTATCAATTAATATGATCATTTTAAGGCAAGCAAACTGGCATGACTTGAAACATCAAATTACACAAAATCTCCTCCTGCAAAAGAAACAAAAACCCCCCTTTGCTCTCGAGTACTCTTCTATATTCAACATAGAACAAAACCTTTCACTTAATCTATCATAGCTTTTCTTTCCATGGAATCCACTTTAAGACTAAAGCACTATCTTTAAATTCTTCCACACGTGTGCCTGGGAAATATTCAAGTGACTTTTCACCTTCCCTTCAATATTTGTTTCTTTCTTCCAAGAAATATTTCCACCAAGATACAAATAACTCTTCTGGCCTTCATGAAACTTGTGAACAGATAATTTCTACTTCAATACAGCTCTACATATTCAAACAAAACATATTCAAAATGATCTGCAGTTTATAAACAGTTTTAACATCTTAAGCTAGAAATGTACTGCTATTACAGATCTGCCATTCCCTCCAACAAAGGTCTTCAAATCTTTGAGATTTGAGTGCTGCTGTAACACAAAACTGTACAGTGTTTTGAAAAGAAATTTTACTGTGAATAAAATGATGCTGTGAAAGCATAATTCAGCTTGAGGAACAGTCCAAGTTTCACTCATTAAAAAGTTCTAAAACCGGGAAAGTGTGGGAGAGCACAGTCAATTTCGATTAATATCATATGTATTCATATATTTAAAAATTAATGTATTCTTGGGAATCCTCAGCCATACATTTGAAGTTCCCATACCCACAGATTTCCAATTAATCACCTTTGCACTGTGCTGATTTCAGTGTCCTGTTCAGCACCTCATCAGCTGTGCTGCTTTTTTAACCTGCATGAGGCTTGCAGGTCTCTGTCTTAACCTTAGTTTTGAAGAGAAAAGATTCCACTGCTTCCAACAGTGCATCTTAAGATGTGAAATTCAACATTTAGAAAGGTTTTTCTTAAAATCCAAAAGCTTCTGAAGGCTTTAAAGTGAATGTGTCAATAGCCATGAGAAGCATGACATTTAAACTCATCTAGGACACAGGGAACAACTGCCAGGAAGGGAATGCACAGTGTAAATCAGATCAAGAATCATCTTTAATAAGAGTTGCCAAGACTATCAGAATATTTCTGTTATTGCAAGATGGGTGTTAATGTCCATGGCACTATTTTCCTTATAGATGGAGTATATTGTAGTCACCTATGAGGTCAAACTGCTGCTCTCTGTGCTGCTGTTTGACTTTTCCTCCTCTAAATATCTAATCCACCAGCCTGTTTAATTAGCACTTGCAAACCACACTGCTGGTTTAGCTCTCTATACTGGGCAAAAAATTGCAGGTTCTACTGCACTTACCATGAGCACCCAGTGAGTTTCCCCCCAGTGCTCTCCTCGTTGCTGTTTGAGTGCTGCTGGCTGCAAAGTGCAGGGTTAACAACCTGCATCTGCAGCCCTGGCTGAGCAGAGGCCATGACATGTCTGGGGGACTCCTCCAGGCTCAGGGATCCCCCCAGGGTGTTGGTTTCTTTGCAGTATTTGCTAAAATGGAAGCAAAATGACATTTTTCAACCTCCAATCACATGAAAGGGAAGCACTGAGCTTGTGTTGAAATTTGGTTGGACATGATGGGATTGGCTCTGGTCTCCTGGGGTTCTCAGGGACTGAACAGACTCCAGATCATGAGGTGAGCACATTAAATAGGAGAAACTTCAACTCAGGATGAATTCTGAACAGTTCATTCCTTAAGCACTAAACATTCCACAGTGTTCCTTGAGAACACTCATTTTCATAACAATTTAAAGTACTTTGGAGCTGCAGTGACTACAGAAAATACTAATTTTTTACACATGATCTTACTAAGAATCTCTGCCTGCAGTGCAGTTTCTAAATGCATGCTGGCATTATTTAATTTATTTATTAAATAATAATTTTGTTTTAAGCTTGTAAATCACTTAGAAATATATTAAATATAAGTACATCACAGAGCAGTGGGGCAGGTCCAGTGCCATGTACTCCTGCAGCACAATCATGAGACTACAGATGCCTTTTTTTACCAATTTCTTATACCTATTTTCATTTAATCTATTCACACTGATATAATCCAGGAACAAAATGCTCCTCTTAGATGATTTGCCTTGTTACCAAAACTAAAATACCTCTTTTTCTAAAAGGAATGTGATTAATTTCTGTGCTTTATAGATCTCATCCAATTATTATAATGCAGCAAAGGTCTGTGGAGTGACACTTGGTGATTAAAAGGGTATTTTTGGAGTTTTCCCTTAATCATATTGATAACTATACACGTGTACATGATTTTAATTAGAGAAGTAATAATTGTACATAAACTCTTTTCAATGCCTTGTTCTTATATCCTCCTGAGATTATTTTCTATGAATTATAGAGAAAATGAGAGAGAACTGGTAAGAATATATTATGTAGGTCAAAACTAAAACATTTATGCCACTGGAAAAAAAAAAAAACAACAATCCTCTAAAGTCCATGGGTATCACTGCAGAGACTTCCATCAGTTCAGGTTCTGTGTAGATGAATGGATGGGATGAGAGGCAATGGGCACAGACTGGACCACAGGGAGTTCCACCTCAACATGAGGAGAAACTTCCCTGTGAGGGTGCCAGAGCCTGGCCCAGGCTGCCCAGGGGGGTTGTGGAGTCTCCTCTGGAGCCTTTCCAGACCCTCCTGGATCTGTTCCTGGGTGGGGTGCCCTGCTGACCCTGCTCTGCCAGGGGGGTTGGACTGGATGATCTCCAGAAGTCCCTTCCATCTCTTTCTGATGCAAAGCTAAACCATACACATAAGAACAAAATAATATGACTTCATCTGGGGACGCCAAGACATTGGCAATGGAGTGCTTATGTTTTAAAGCTGTTTAACATGGAGACAGAGACAGGAATGACAGTCACTGAGCAATTTCCTTTAATCACCCCTGTGACAGTAAGACACCCATCTATTTAAGAACAAGGACCATAACACAACACTTCAAAGCACTTCTTTCCCCCCCCCCCCCCTCTGAAAACTAATCCAACTTAAAATATGGCTTACAAACACAAACCTGATTTGTAACCTATCCAGATCAAAGGAGATCCTTTGTTCTTCTCTCAGAAAGTCTCAGACACCTCATTATAATTACAAGAGGTACTATCCTATCCTATGAGGTACTATCATCACCTATGAAAAAATATCCAACCTGCAATTTAAAAACAAGTTCCATCAGAAAGGTAAATTGTGAATTTAGAGACACAAGCACAACTCTGACCTGAGATATATTGACATTGTCTTGTTGATAAGGCAACTTTAATCACCAAAAATGTTTCTGTGCTATGATATCCCAGCAAACAAAGACATTTTAAGACATAGATTTTCAGAACAATGTCTAGATTCTTACAACTTAATATAATTATAAGCAAATCTATAGAAATTTAAAGAAATGATATTTCTTTTAAACTAAACAACTCATTATAAAATCACTCTCAAGTCTACAACAAGTTTAATTTTTGATCAGTATTCAAGACAGGAAATTTACTGAGATTACAGCTATTGCTGCTTTGCTCATTCATATTTGTATGTTATAATGTGATTTATAAGTTGTGAACATTACCAAACAGGAGACAGCACAAAGAAAATTTTTCTGCCTGTGTAAATTATTATTATTTTGCATTGTGATATCAAGTGATGTCCTGAAACCTAATAATCTAACTTAAAACTGCCAGATAACCTCTACTTCTGCATAGCTATCACTCCACTGATATTTCCAGCTTTGTAAAGTAAAAAACTCTTGCTTTTCTGATATGCAACAAACACTGGGTCAACCCTACAGCTGAGGTCCAAGAACTGTTCTTCAACCAAAGAATTATGAAGGGCTGAACCAAATTAATTCTCTATATATTTATTTCCTTTGCTGAAGAGTCACAACTGATAAGTCAGTAAGTACAGGAAAAAAAAACCAACATAAGAGCTTGAAGTGTGTGAAAATCTTCTGCTAGGTCCCTTCCAACCCCTAATATCTATGAAAACGTGCAAAAGTCTGAACCCAGGAGTAGGTTTTTTGGGCTGCCCCTGGAGTGCATCCCTAGGCAGGCTGTGTCAGGACGCCAAGCCACAGCCCAGAAAGAGGATGGCAGGGATGTCTCCTGCCTGGTGCTGAACAGTCTTTTTGCAGTCATACATTTTGTATGGAAGTTAATCAAATACCTTTACCACACACAGTGGTGAGCTGAAGAGGTCAGCAGAGTAAGGAGCAGAGGGGAGGAGAAGCAGCTGATACCACAGGATGGTGTAAGAGCAGCCAGACACACTCATCCTGTCATGGTTTGGGGAACACAACTGTCCTTCCTCACCCATCATCACTCACATCCACTTTTAAAGCTGAATGGTTAAGATAAAACAGGGCAAGAAGGGACCAAAACCAATGGTTTGATGTCACACACACCTGCAAATACAGCCATGGGGGAGCTACAGCATTTCTGGCAAAGCCATAGCTCTGTATCACACAAAGGCCTTGGAAAGCTGAAGGGAAGGCAGCAGAAGGACAGGAGAAAACTGCTACACAGATCAGATTTTAGTCTCTTAGAGAAATCTGGTTCAGCCAGGAATATTGACTAAAAAAACCTGTCAGGCCTGCCCAAGTCAGTTAGGCCTGATCAATACTCTTCACCCTAAGCTGGCTCAACCTGTGGAGCCTTCAAAGATCTAGACCAGACTTTAATCACGTCTGCCCCAGAACCACAGTCCCCTATCTGAACTGAGAGAATTGTTCTATTAAATCCCTACCACTGCACACACACCTTCAGTGCCTTGATTATGGAGAGTTGTTAGCTGATTGAAACATTCCTCCAAGTGCATGTAGAATAAGCTGAATTAAGCTATGTGTGTCACTAATTAAAATCATTGCAACTTGAGTGGGCCTTAAGAGCAAAAATCTGTTCCTTTTAAAAGTAACACACATAAATACTCTGGGAACACTTCAGTATAATTATTATAGCCCTGACGATTCTGGCCTAAAAAGTACCAGAGAGTGGCTGCACTCCTTACAGCAAACTTTATTAGCATTGTTTATTTTTATTTTCGTGTAGTTATTCCATGAATGCCTGGAAGTGGCAGGGCTATTGAAGAGCTCTTCATGTATCCTATACAAACACTAAGATTACTTGTGCTCATCTAATTCCTTTCAAGAGAGTTTTCATGACTGAAGCAATGGCAGCTGGGGAAATGTTAATTCTCTACCCAGAGAATAGGCGGTGCTCTGGATCAGTTTTGTCAGCAGTCAGGAACCAGCCCCAAGTCATGTGTATGATCCCTGTGCTAAGGTCCCTAACACCTCACAAGACTCCAAAAAAACACACCCCAAACAACTTGTACCTCTTCATTTCAACAACAAACCTCTTCATTTTTCCATCGTGATGCTTCTGGGGCTGCTGCTTGCTCCCTCGTTAGAAGATTGGCAAAAACCTGAACCCAAGCCTAGAATGTAAAGAGCACATGAGAAATTTCCCTAACTCAGGCAATCACAGCTTTGAACTCGTGAAGAATATAATCAACACGTAGCCTGGTATTGGGTCTGGTGTGGAAAAGAAGACCTAACATGACAGGAATGGAGAATTAGCAAGGCAAGAAACTGGTCTCTTCTGTCTTGTCTTTATAATGCTTTTGTAAAAGGGAGATTTGTAGTGTGACTTGAAAGCCAATATTTACCACTTCTATATTTCCTGCTTTTACAGCCATCATTTGCCAAGATGAAGACTATGCACATGAGATTTACCTTAAATAAAACCAAACATTTCGGTTGGCAACAGACTGTGTTCCAACAAAACACATTTAATTTGCATCTACAGAGAATTTCATTTTATTTAGTAAAGATTAGTCTGCAATCTGTCTAAATCTCCATCTTGGATCTAACACAAACATCTTCTCTCTGAAACCTGGCAAATCCAGCCTCTGGTTCTCTTTTTTTAGGGGACAGGGAAGACCAAAAACTGCCCAGTTCCTGCTTCTGCCTGTGAGGCAGAGTGGAGATCAACTCAGAGAAAAGCTCTGCAAATGATGCTGTTTTTCCCACAGTTGATGGCACCAGCCATGATTTTCTCACAGGGATGCCTCTGGAATCTGATCTTTGTTCTCAAAACCCACCCTAGACATCAGAGATAAATGGAAAGGTCTCAGATTTATGCAATAAGATAAATGTAATTTTCATTTTCAATTGTCACAATATCTCATTTTCCTGTTTTGCCTCTTGCTTATTTCAAAGATGAAAATGCTCTCAATTTTTATTACTACTAGGAAATTTAATATTCTATTGTATCAAGTATTTTTAGGATATGGAGGGTATCTGCCTCAGCAATGCTACTGAGGTAATAATTAGATTACTACAGGATAATCTGGTATTTTCTATCTCAACTCTCTGTGAAGTCTTGCAGAATGTGCTCACATGTTTAATTTGATGATTTAGACTGGTATGTATTTTTCCCCCTCACAGCTGACCACAATGAATGGGTGAACATTTTGGTTTCAGATGTTATTTGAAAATTACTCCAAGCATTCTAAAGCTTATTCAGCTAAATCAGTATTTCCATAGAATGGATAATTTGTCATTATTCATGCAAACCCTAAAGAGCAATATTCTATAATATTTAAGAGTCTCCGCTCTTAAATTAGAGGCAACTGTACTCAGCAAGAGGGTGACTTTGCAGCATGCACAACTTACTAAACATTTTAGTGTTCTTTAAGAGGAATTCATGACCCAGACGTGTCACTCTGAATTGCACTTCAACTTCAGGGCTGCTTGGCCTGCATCTTGTGCAGACAAACCATGACATTAGCAACCCATCGTGCAAAAACTTGCACAAAACATCTTATTTTTATCTTATTAAGGCTCTGTATGTCTAATATCTCAAAATTCTAATTAGGTACTTGGCTAATAGAATTCTAAAGAATAAAATCTGCCTTCTGCTAGCTAGGGAAGCTGCATCAGAAAGCCCAACTAAATGCATTCTCCAGTAATTCTGTGTCACCAAAACCCTACGAGGAATAGCTTTTCTGTTCCTTTATTCTCACTTCTCCCAGTGTGGTAGCCCATTATGTTCACGAGTAAGCACCACAGCATTTGCTAGAATAGCATGACAATTTCTATGCTTTCTTTCATTCTAAAGGAATAACAGTATCCCCACGGAGCACTAGGAGCTGCTGATTAGAACAGTGCTGTATATTTGCTGATATCCAACAAGGAAGACTGTTAAATGGAGGAGGATTAAAGAAGTAATTACCATAACACTGCAGAGGTTACTCTTAGAGCTATGCTTCTATGACCAGGACTCCACTTTGTGCCTCAATTGCTCTGAACTGGGGAGATCTTCTACAGGTAATGATCTGCTTCTTTGGGGAAAAAAAAGGTGTCTCCCAAAAAAACCCACCCCCAAACACCCCTCTAATCAAACCAACCCTGTAGGCAAGAATGGACCATAACCTCTATATAATGGGTTCAGGTTGCATTATATATCAGATATATATAAAAGAGATATCAGACTGTTTGGACTGAACTCAGAATCAGATGGAGTTTCTATCATAAGACACTTTTTTTCCTGTTAATTATAAATCTAATAAGCTACTTGACATAACAAGGAGGCTGCAAGAGCACTCATAGGATACCGAGAATCATAATTTTATTTTTTAATGCAGGCATATAATGCTAAAATTAAACATAGTGCATAATCCCAGATAACTGGACTATAATCTCATTTCAGTTGTTACTTCCAGAGAAAAGAGGAATATTAGTTCTGGTGTTCAGCCTGTGCTCACTGCCACCAGAATGCTGAGGAAACACAGAGTGCAAAACAGCTGTCCCCATTCTTTTAATCTCATTAACATATTAAATATATGTATAAACCGTATCAGTCATGGTAAGAAATCAAGACAGTTCTTAAATCAGAAACGATCTTGTTCTAAATTATTATTGTTCAGAGTGATTAGTCGATTTTTTGACAGTCAATTTAAAGCTGTTCCATCAGGAAAATTTCATTATCTATGTGTTCCAAATAATATTAACAGTAAAGATTACTGTTAGGAGACCTTTTTTGAACTTAGTACTTATCCAGTAAGCCTTCACACTAATTAGTAGATGTTTATTAGATTTACATTTCTTTAAAAAGAAGAGTTTTAAATCCCACCCTTTTCCAGGCTCTTTATGTAAAGTACATTCACAGACTGTTAAATTAATGATCTTTGTGATCTCAGATTAAATACACTGTATATTAATGGACAAAATACTACCCAACACAAAAAGAGACCAGGAATTAAAAGGGGTATGAAAAAAATACTCATGTTTCCCGACAATGTAGAAAAGTAATGATTAGGGAAGCTTGTTTCTCTCATGTAGAGAAGAAAGAAGTGCCAAAGAAAACATTTTCCAGAGCATGAATTGTGTGTTGCCACAAACTAAAAGCAGAGAGAATAAAAGCAGGAATACCAAGGGCTGAAAGATACACTCTGCACCCATTTTCCTTTGAAAGAATGAATAGTAATTAAAAGCAAATATTTCATATATTAACTAACATTTTTTTTACCCCCTGATCTTTAAGGAAATCATCTGTTTCTGTTAAATTACATTGGATTACATTTGCCTTGCTGGGATTATTCTGCCACACAGAGAATATTCAGAGTTTTGGAACCCAAACCAGTTACAAAAGGTATTACCAACTACCCAACAAGCCCCAATGCTCACAGGTATGAAACCAGGAGCAGGGATAACTGCTGTCTGAACACCACATTTTCTTCTATTTCTTTAAAGTTTCAGGAAATTTCTGTATAGAATTTCTGGAGTAGGAATTGCTGAGTTACTGAGAAGGAAAACAAGTGTCATAAATGCATTTTTCTCTTTAGCACATTGTTTGATGCTACCATCTCTTTGTTATATAAATAAATGCAGATGAATTTGTTGAGGGTTTGATGAAAAGCTGTCTGGAAGTAAGACTCTCTACTACCACTAAAAAAGAATTAATTTGATAATGCTTTTATTCCAGACTACATGACATGCAGTGCAGTACCACACTTAGTGCTCTTCCCCTGCAGCATCACTCTTGAAGACATTATATATTAATAAAAAAGAAAGTCAACTAAAAAAATATTTGTAACACAGAAAGTAAAAACAAAGGTTTGGATAGAGAAACACTTAACATCTTTAATCACTCATTTTTATTTTGCAAGACAAACCAGACATAATTTGAAATGGCTCAGTGAGCTGTAAAAAATTGACAGTAGATGTATGTGAGAAGACTGAAAAAGCAATTATCTGAAACTAATTTGAGAGTTTATCAGGCAGAAATTAGACTTTTATGGGTAAAGTTAAGAGTTTTGTATTAAAAGTGATACATTAAAAAATATAAAATTTCAAGGGTAATAGAGTTAAAACCTCCTTGGCAAAGAACTTATTTTGTGTCCATAGAGCTTCTGAATTCTCAGCATCATTTCTGCAAGTAGGAAACATTCTGAAATAACAGATCATAAAAGATACCATAATACATGAAAAAAGGGGGAGGGAAAAGCTCCCTTTGGCTTTCAGGAGATTTTGTACCTGACTTCCTCAACATTATGGATGCTGAGAGAGTATTTGCAGTCCCTGCAGAGGGCAGATAAAGTTCACATCATATATGCAGCTCCTGGAAGGGGATGTTTTTGGAAAGGCAAAACCAGGAAAAATGCAGCAAGTCTTCCAGTGACCCCAGAGAAGATTGTTCTAACCAGTTTGGAGTTATTTCTACACTTCAAGAAGCGAGGAGGGCAAAATGGAATTGTCATGGAATCACAGGATGCTCTGGGTTGTAAAGGAGCTTAAAGCTCAGCCAGTTCCAACCCCCCAGGGCGGGGATACCTCCCACTAGAGCAGGGTGCTCAGAGCCCCATCCAGCCTGGCCCTGAACTCTTCCAGGGAAGAGGCACCCACAGCTTCTCAGGGCACCCTGTGCCACTGCCTCAGCACCCTCTCAGGGAAGAGCTTCTTCCTTACATCCTTAAATCTGCCCTCTTTCAGCTCAAACCCACCACCCTTCATCCAATCCCTACCTGTCCCTGTGAACAGCCCCCCTCCTGTAGCCCCCCTTGGGTCCTGGAAGGGCACAGTAATGTCTCCCTGAAGCCTCCTCTGCTCCAACAACTCCAACTCTCCCAGCCTGTCTTCATAGAAGTGCAAGCATATCAAATTTTATATTCTCACTTGTAAAGCAGTCAGAAGGGTGGATTTTATAGCTCAGATTTCTACGAGCTCTCCTGTAAATCTAAAGGTACCAATCCTGCAAAATCCTGTGCTGAAATTAGTATTGAGTGGACAAACTCTTGTTTATGAAGGTTTTCCAACCAAAAAAAAAGGACTATTTAGAGCACATTCACATCTAACATGCAATAACATCCCATCAGGGTGTAAAATGCAGGTCCTAAAAGTTAGGAAAGAACAGAACTCTGGATAAAGCTTAAGCCTAGGACTAAGCAAGTTAAGCTGCTGGATAACTGCTGGACTAAACCCTGTGTATGGCATCAAATGCACTCTGTATAGTAAAATAGACTCAGAGAAACACTAGATGGAACTCATTTCTACAGGTAACCCCCATTCCAGCATCTCCCCAGTTCTCAGTCATCAGCCTTGCCATCTTTTTTAATCTAATTTACATGTGAGCTGTATGCATAATGAGTCCCTATAATCATAATATTTTCCCTAAAACTATTTTGAATGCTTCAGGAAGATCATTTCTTTCCAGAAGTAAGGAGCAGAGTAGTTCTGTAGGATCATTATAAAAGCTTTTGTCTTGAAGAACTGTCTGCATTGCATAATTTGTTGATTAGATGCACAAGACACTTTTAAAAGGAATCAATAAATCAAATATAAGTAGGTTTTTTTACTAAATAAGGTAAAATCTAGATTCCTGGCAGGAATTCTTTCATTTTGAAGATTCCTATCTTAACCAACAGCCATTACTGTGTCTCTAGAGAAGAGTTGCTCTCTAGATCATAGCTAGGTAGGTGACTGATCTCAGACCCTAAAGAGCTCATAGTGTCAGTGAAAAAAGTTGCTCCAGGAGCAACACCCACACGTCCTGACTGGTGGAAGTACCAGAGCTTCCCTGTGACAGCCCAGGGATGCCCACAGCAGAAATGAGCTTGGAAGAGCTATGGGAGAGAAGAATTCCATGTGGGGACTGTAAAGAGAGGCAGCAACCCTCCTTATTCCAGCACTTGAGGGATGCATCTTACAGGTAGCAGCAGCAAAGCACTGGTCTATATAATTATTATTATTATATATAATTATTATAATAATTATTATTATTCCTGTCCAGGACCTTATTTTAAATTATAATGCAGATTATCTTCATATATTGAAATTCTGAGTACATTGCTGCAAACAGGCAAAACAAGGGACTACCCTTCTCAAGTCTGTCCTTGATCATCCCCAGATTTGTCCCTTCAGGGCAGTTTCCAATATTTTTTAGCCAAGCCTTTTTTTCTTTTTTTAATTAAAATGCTAATATTCAATCAATAATCCTTTGAGAAGAGCTTAGTCTTTACATTGCCATTATGTAATGTTTCCCCCATCATTACATGATGGTGATTTTGCTATTACTCAATAACTCTGTTAATTTCAAACACATGTAGGAGGAATATCTCTTTCCCACAGTTCCATACTCTTCCACCCTTAAACACACAGCCCATCTTCTTCCTTTACATAAACATCATTAGCAGTTCAAGGCATTCCTTAATGTAAGTAATGTAGTTCCCTGTCACCTGTGAGTCCATGCAAATGCAATTAGGACCTCACTGAGAACTCATTATCTTCCTATTCATCTCCTTTTCCAGGCTACTGTAAGTGCATGAATAAATACATCCATTCCACTATTCAACCAAGTGATTAAACCATGGCATTTATTACACAATGACCACAAAGAAAAGAACTTCAGTTTCTGTCTGTTATTGAATTGCTGTATCATGGAAAACACTTATTGACTTCTCTTGAATTTCAGTTTTAAATGATGGTTAATGAGGCTTGCTAAATCTGACACAGAGTGTCTCCATCCTACACTGATAGATACATTAGAAATACCAAAATAGATATATTAGACAGACAGATTTAGCACTGTATGTGCTAAGGTTGATTGATTACTTGATGAGTATTATATTCCCTTTACTGTTCTCTAAACCCCAGCTTTATTAACTCTAACCAATTTTCTCCAACTCTTCAATTTGTAGAGCTAATTGTGCCTCATTTCAGCTTCTTCCATTTAGCTGATGAAGACTTAAGAGACAGAAGACTTCTACAGATACTTAGGAGTCAACTATATATATATAAAAAGCAGATTTTTATAAACTCCAGCTAGTTTAAACACACATATATATTCACTGAAATGTTTGTTTACAGGAAAATGCCTGCGTATGAATATTTAATTAATTTAAATCTAGATTGCATTTTTCTCTTGCAGGATAATCTGATTCTTGGTCGAGTTCTAGTTCACATTATTCTACAAAACCTTTGCACTTTTTCTTTATTAAGTCCCCCCCCAAAAAAAAATGGCAAAGAGATGTTTGTTTTGGTTTCATTGTTTCTGAATTAAATTTATAGCCCTGAAGTCTATAGTCGTGATTTATAGAGCAGAGTGTCTTTTCTGCTGCTCAGAGCATTGATTTTCTATACCAATTTAAAGGAGACACTCCATCTCTAGATCAGGTAATGAATAACATCTTCATAGGCTGAGAGGCACTCTAAATAAACATCTGCTAGAATTGATCTCATCTTTGTTTTGCCCTCTGTCTTGGGAAAAGTTGCTGTAGATTGCTATTAATATTAATTTAATTTTCATAGCAATACCTTTGCTCTCTAGCTGGATGAAGATCAAAAAAGATCTATTAAGATTAATTTGGTAACACTGTACATTTAGAACCATGAATAAATTCAGAATTTCAGCTACTACTGACCACACTTCAGTCAGAAATTATGTTTAGTGACACTGAATGTGTTAAATAGTTTGGAACAGGAGCTGGTCCTTTGAAACAAATCCTATCATTATTCCAGGGGCATTACACTGACTATTCAGAGGTATTGCAGCATTGTAAGAATAAAAACACTTTCACAATTAAAAAAAATATTTGCTGTGGGAATTCAAAGACAACAGTTATTTATCTGTGTGTTTTAGTTACAGGAAGCCAGAGTTAAGTTAGGTTGACTGTAAATCCAGCATTTACTATGGATTTATGGCTTAATTTGACATGATAATTGATTTTTCTTTATTTGTTTCCTTTCTCTTTTTTTTTTTTTAAGCAGAATACACACTGTCATAATTTCATTTTATTTTGTCATTGTAAGTGAGCTTCCACAAAAACTACTTTACTGTTAAACAATCCTCTCAAGCAGCAATGGCAATATAATTAGGTCTCTGTAGACTGATTCTGAAGCCATTTAGTGCAAAGGCATAATCTCCTATCATGACATAATAATGTGGTCTCCATGGACTAGCTCAGAGATTGCTTTGACACTGTAATGGCAATATAATAACTTCATAGGAGGCTCTGCAGATTCCCACTAAAGCAACTCCTGCCCTGTAATAGCTTCCCTGGAATGCCCACTTAATGCAAAATTCTGACTTGTTCTCTCCTCATTACCAGATTTTTAAAGGGCTGTTGCATGAAAGGAAAGGACAGCAAAGCTGGACTCTGCTCTCTGACAAGCACCTGTAAAGAACTAGAGGGAACAGGACATCTGTAAGTCAGTTCAATATAGTCTTACAAGCACATAGCATTAAAACAATGTATTTTACCTTGTAAAGAATCAGAGGATTTAGGTAATACTGCCAATAGTCTGCTAACACTCCCACGACTTCAAATACTTGGGAGTTATGAGCACCCCACATTCTTGCATGAAGAAACCTCTCCCCTCTCCCTTTCACTTTCCATCCCCCTCACTGATAATTCAAATTAAGTCTGGGAAAGCTTCTTGGAAACATTTCATTCATGTCTGAAGTTCAACTTTTATTTCTCTGCTATGGAATTATTTTAAAGGGATTCACTTTGAGGTTCTTAGAGAACTGCCTGGAAAGGCATCCTCTGGTTCCAGACTGAGAACACCATGGCTGGTAACTCCAGGATCTGATTCTAATTCATCTGAAGATGCTGGTGCACAAAACTCACCAGCACTTCTGACAAATCTTTATTACCTTAAAAAGACACTCAAGTATGTAAAAAAAAAAAAATTAAAAAAAAATTAACAATTATAGGAAAGACAAAAGAATTAAATGTGACCTGGTTTTCTCATTCTACTCTCAGGAACTCAGAGGACATTTGCAGATTAATTAGGAAATCATATAATAGATAATAAATGTGAATCACCTCATATTGCAGCTATCAGACTTCAGTGGCAACACCCAGAACTTTTTACAGTGCCTTCCATACCCTGAGAGGAGGTACCTTGAACATACAAGAAGGCAGCATCAAAGTGATAGTTTCCAAATACCCAATGGCTATAACCTGTCACTTAAATAAAGTGTTTTGTGTCTGACAAATCAGATCCTCAGTAGCAGCAGCACCCACATAAATATATAGATTTTGATTTGGGAAAAGCTGAAATACTCCAGCTTTCATACAAATGAACCCAGCTCTAAATTTCCTCCAAACTGAAGGTTTTTTGCAGCAGAATAACTCTAACAGTTGTGTTTTTGTCAACCCCTAGGTAGCCATAAGTGACTGTTACATATATAATTCAAGATTAGTTCATGGAAGTAAAAAGAAAATCCTCTGGCTGATGATTAAAGTCCAAGAGCTTGGAGGGACAAGAGGCATTTTAGCATTAGCAGGAACTATAGCAGAAAAAGCAACTAGTTTAAAGAGTGATGCTTTCATCTGGTACAAGATAATTACTCATTCCCACTTAGCCAGTTCCTGGAAGACACTGGGTTTCTGCACAGCCATTCATCTCTGTTAAAGTCAAAGGTGAGGTTTATGTGGCACAGATTCTAACCTAGAAAAAACTCACTTTTCCACTGCAAAAGTCTTGCTTCATTTTTTGAAATCATCCAGTAACATTCCATTAAAATTCGAAACCACATTTTATAACTGGCCTGGTGCAGAAATATTAACCTCAGTATATCCAACAAATTACAAAGAATATTCGACACTGGAATCATCAAGAATTTGTCTTTTTTTTTCTTTGAAGCTTTTTTCTGCCAATTGCATTTTACTTCTACTTTTTGGGTGGAATATCAGATAACCCAGCATATTATAGTATAAATAAAGATAAAAAGGATACCTGGAAGATCTTATTTTAGTGAGTGGCAGTAGGCAAGCAATCTGCTCCACCTCAGGTTTCTCAATGGGCAGGGCAGGTCCAACAAAAACTGTCGTGACCTCATTTTAAAGACACTAAATTTGTATTTGCTGCAGTGAAACAGGCACCCTAATGAGGAAGGGAGCTACTACCTGAATCTCCCCTGGAGAAGGTTAAAGCCAGGCCTTTGAAATCCTGAAGTATCAAGACAGAAAAGGGAGAGAAAAGGGATAAATTTCTCCTGGGGGAAAACTGTAGTAGCTGTTAGCTGGGAAATATTCCAACTAGGAGAGACTGGATGGCCTGAGCTTTGCTGCTCACAGGACTCTCGGAAACAGGGCATGCTTGCAAAATTCCCTCTCAAAACCCACTAAACCTCCCAAAAGCTTTCTCCAACTTTACCAGCTCATCAAATTTTATATGCCAGTTTTATATGGAAAGGTGAAACAGGATATAATTCATTTGACCTTTTTTTTCCCACCCCTCTTAAGTATGTGCTTAAGCCAGATTCATTTCATTTTGGACTTGAATAAAACAGATTCCTTCAAAAGGTGAGAAAGGGAAACTGTCATTAAAGTCGTTTTTATCCCGTCCCTGCTAGAAGCAGCCTTTGTTTTATTATCCCATGTTGCAATTTGCAAGACTTCAGAAAGTCTTTAGTGGGAATGTTTTAATTGCCTCTCACAGCTGCAAGAAGCAGGCTGGCTGCCAGTCAGCACAACGCAAGCTGAAGTACCTTGTTGAAAATGGAAACAAATTAATTTTACAACAGTCAACTGAAAAAAGAAAAATCTCTGCCATCTAAACACCCTGCTGAAGCACATTTTTATTATCCCAAATATCTAACAGCTCCTTTTGATTTACCTTGAACACGCTTTTATTACTTTAATTGGAAAACAGTTAAAAACATGTCTTATGATAAGAGTTATGCAAATATTCCACTTCTTTAAATGGCCTCAGGAAAGAAAGAAGAAATTTTTGGAATGAAATTATTTCCAGGCTATTTCCTACGATAGAAAAACAAAAGGGATCTGATGAAGATTACTGTCATTAACACTGGGGGAGATGTGCTGGGGGGGGTGTGTATAAGTACAAGGGTCACAGAGATTTTTTTTCACTTAAGATGTGAAAATCATACATGTTAACTGAACTTGAGTCTACTTTGTGAGTACTTGAAATGACAGGAAAAATAATTGAAGGGGAAGATTTTCATAATGGGGATAAATGTTCTGACCCTTAGCAGCACAAGTTTTAAGAAGGGTAATTCAAGGAGACAAATGAAAACCTGCTGCTTCCAAAAGTGATGTCAGAATCATGGAACTGGACACGGAGAAGCAGTTTCCAGTTAAATGTGGAAGAAATTTGTACTCACCTTTCACAATGCACAACAAATAAATTGATGTGGAGCTAGAAATACAAATGAGACTTTTCCTTAATAACTGGTAAAATATGTTTAAACCACATGGTATGTAACACAGAAAAGAAAGCTGTATGTTAGTCACTGAATGTAAATATTCAATATGCTTCAGTACTGTTAATTTTTGACACAAGTATTCCTGTCATGCAACGTGCAGTAAAAGTAGTGGATCTTGTATAGATAAAATAGATATCTTAGAGATATCTTGTAAAGTAGCCTCTGAATATTGTCACCATCACACATCAAGCCTAGGCATATTTATAGCTGATCATTTTTGTGTGCCTTTTAATGACTGTAATTAAAGTTACACATAACTGCCACTCAGAACACAACTCCACCATCATCTTTGACATATTTCTGTCTGCAAATGCTCTCCCATCCAAAAACCTATAGATTGTCCCTTCACGTCAACAAAGTCTTGGTCTCCTTTCCAACGTTAAGGTGACCAGGCTGTCAACATTTTGAGTACCAAGCCATCCTTTACCTCATTCCCTAAGAATAGTTTGAAAGACAATTTTCTAGCCTATTGATCTGTTGATATAATTAACCTCCTGGCCTTACTTTACAATCAACCCTCGTTCTACTTCCCAAAACTATTTTTTGGTGCTCTAATTTTCAAGGTCACCTCCTCCAACCCATCATTTTTGACACGCTTATTCCTGACCCTTCCTGAACCACTTCCAATCAAGTGCACTGACACATTTCCATAGGTAATGCACACTCTGTTTGTCAGGGACTCACAGATACCTCTAATGATTTTCCCTTTCTTTACTTTTCCCTTACTCTGTAAAACACTTGACAACATTTGGGCTGCTGACATGGCCATGACACTAAGCACTGTGCCAACTAAATGTTAATACATCTCTGCCAGGTGCTGTCATCTTTGTCTTTTTCACATCTAGTGCCACAAGTCATTTAGCTTACACAGACCATCCATCCTCTTATCCCCTTGGGAAGACTTGGATGTCCCCAAGCCAGTCCAACAGAAGAGCCCAGGGTGATACAAGGGGACAGAGCACACAGCCACACAACCCCATCTGAGGGGATTCTGAGAAAACTGGCTTCATTCTGACAGAAAAAGGCTGAGCTCTGGTTTCTGTGCACACTGAAAAGATGTGGAAAAGACATAAAACAGGTGTGTGGCAATAGGAAACAGGGGGGCACAGGGAATTCTGAGTAGATATCTCAAATCTGATTTTTTTTTTCCCCCTACTGTGAGCGTGCTCAGCTGCCAGCACATGAGCCAAAGGTGCTAAGGAGTTGCAACCCCTCAAGACACGGAGCAACCTGACCCAAACTGCCCCTCTGCCGGCTGGGTGAGGAGCAGAGGAGGCTGCAAAGGCTGACCTCCAGAGTGCCTTCTGAAGGGATATTCTGCTGATGCAAAAGATGAGGTGATGAGAGCCATAAATGCCCCTGCTACAGATTGTAATGAATGCAACATTATTGGCCAAAGCCCATAACACCATTGCTTTTACACACCACTTTTATTTTCACTGATATACTGCTTATGTTATGAGCTGTAACTAAGCCCTGCGTACTGCCAGGATACAGATTAATTTTTTCATTATTTTCTTTTGGATCATCAGTTTTCCTCACACACAAAATGCAAGCAAATACCTTCACAGCTTTGCAACAGAAGTAATTATTCCAGAATACAGGATATCTACGATACCTTTTCTTTCTTTGATTCAGTGCCATATAGCGCTCATTTCGTGAAAATAAATAGTATTTACTATGATGTAAATTGAGAATAGTATGGACTAGAGCCAGAAGCCTTTCACTTTTATGCACCTTTAATATTTTTTTTAATATCAGCACTTTTCTCATCCTGACCATATCGGACAGGTTTCAATTTATAATGTTCTTTTTTATATTCTCAACACAGCAATCAAATCTCCAGACCTTGAGGAGAAGGAGGAAATTAAGGCCATTAACATGTTAGAGAATTGTTTGATTTACTCATTATAAATTATTCTGAATCTGAGCAGCTCATAAGACATGCCCAAAGGGAAGACAAATTTTGATTGGCAGTGTCAGAAAAGTCAAGGGCACAGTGAGGTTTCGTTAATAATTGCTAAGTGCCATTAAGAAATGCTGTTTGCTGTCTGTCCAGAATCATGGTGAATTATGAGCCAGAATTTCCCAGCTATCAAGCATCATAAGATCTCAATTTATAACTGAAAAGGAGATTAAGAATATGCCTTCATCTGCTGTAAGCATTCTCTTAGTAACTATAAAAATTGAAAACATCAAATTAGTCAAGCTAGAAAAAACAACACCTTCTTTTATTACCTGTAGAATTCTAGTAGGGCAGCTAGCTTAAAAATCTGAATTTTAAAAATATTGCCTCCACACTCCCCCTTCCAGGCAGTGTCCCCTCTAGCAATTTGAAAGCCCTGCTTAGTTTCTGAAGTTGATGTCTGTGTGTCTGTCTGAAACAAACCAGGCAGCTGCACTCTGCTCCTGGGTGCAGGGTTTTGGCTCAGTGACATCATCCTGACACATGATTCCCCTTCAGAGCAGTAGTTCAGTGCTCTGTGTTCAGAATTAAATGCACTTGATAAGGAATTTCTCATGCACGGAAGTACTATGACAAAAATTTTCTTTTAGCTGAGAACATTTTTTTCCATTTCTATCAGAAATGCCATGGTGGGTTTTGTTTTTGCAGGTGTAGCTTTATTCTTGAAAACCACTAAAGCTACAAGGCAGCTGCAACTAAAAACTACAACTAAAAACTACAACTAAAAACCAAACTTTTTTGGTTTCATTTTTGCAAGATCACAGATAATTAACATTCTTCTTTGGAAAGCATTTTTTTCTTTAAAAAACAACCCAGTAATCATTCATTTTTAATGCACTGAGCTAAGGATTGGGCTTTGATATCATTATTACAGACACTGCACACCTGTAAATTTGAACTGATGGGACAGCAAATACCTTCAGAAGGACAGACGTTGCCTTTGAAGTCAGTATAGATCTGGTTTAACATAAATGTAATTTCACAGCAAACTGCCTTTTATTGTTCACTGTTGTTTTCTCCTGACACTCGGTGTCTTGTAAAAAACATTCTGATCTTAGATATAAATAAATCATGTCATATTTTCCTTTAAACTTGCTTGAAAATAAGTTAAATGGAGAGAGGCAATTAGGATAATGAATACATTCCCTTCTACACAGACCTGCAGTATCCAAGGAGTGTCTAAGGAGCTCCACGTCTGCAGCTGCTGGCCAGTCTATTTCTAGTCATGGATCTGATTTCCAGACATTTTACAGCCTCTAGCAGAGCAAATTTTCTTTATCTCAGTATTTATTTGTAGGTCAAATTCCGTGAGCAAATATGTGCATAATATGGAGTTTGAAGTTTTAGGGGGTTGTTTTTAAGCCCTCCAAAATAGAAATTTTACCAACTAATATGGAAAAAAAAAAAGAAAAAGATGTTATTCTTAAGCATTTATTTATAAGTTTTCCATCCTGTTCTCTGAGACTAAGGGAAAGGCTGCCTCCAGAGCCTGCAATCCTGGGAACCAAAAAGAGGGAGCCCACTGTCACAGAAAGATTTGGCTAGCAAATAAGTGCAGTTAAGATGATGTTTCCCTAAGGCAAGAGTGAGTCTTCTGTCATCAAATAAAACATACACAGCATCACTTAACTGGCTGAAAACAGCTTAGTGCTGTGTATTTCTGAGACGATTACTGCAGAAGATGAAGGAATTACCAAAGTTCCATCAGGAAGTGCTAAGGAGTGTGGCATTTAGATTGCAGCCCTGCTCACAACAACACCCTCTAGAACACTGTCAGTGGTGAGGAGAGAAAATCAGAGAGCCTGTCTGTGCACACTGCCTTCCAGCAGCTCTGGATGCAGAGGTGCAGACCAGATGACTGGGATGACTGCACTGAAGCAAAGGAAAGCTGACTCTAAGAGCAGAGGAGGAGATGAAAAAGAGATGATGATGATGATGATGAATGGGAAGAAATGTCAGACTCTAAACACTTAAGGTCAATCCAAGGAACTTGTCTGTCCACTCTCAGAAATCTAGGAAATGTCTGTTGTTGGCTTGGTTATTTTTTATGTTTGTTTGTATATTAAGTGGGAATTACCAAATAAACCTCTTCTGACTCCAGCCGTGGGTCTCTAACACAAGGGGTCCAATTCTTTTTTTTTTCCTGCTAGTTTTTCATTGCTGCAACAGCTCTGATTTCAGCACAGTGATACCTGACTCAAATTATGCCAAAGACATGGTGGCTGGGGCCAGAATTTCATCTCAGTGATGAAATATGACAAGTGTAAAAAATTAAATGAAAGAAAACATCTCCTTTAATGTGCTAACTGTGATCAGCCTGACACAAAGCTGGTTGTCTGTATTTCTGGCAAACCCCAGGATGGAAGATGTTGGTAAGTCAGGAAAATTTCCAAGTTTTTTTTTTTTAAAGTAACAGTTCTATTCCAACATAATTCATTGATAAAATAACCAGTAACAGGACGTTGCTTGTAAAACTGTTTCCCACTTGTGTGGCAGCAGATGATTCATTTGACTAGATTATCTTATCCAATGAATCTTTTATCAAGACCAAGACATACATTCATATTTTCTACTATAACAGCTCAGTGAATACGTTTTATGTTTCCTTAATGTGTTTTACTAATATATTTTCTCAACAGATGCAGAGCTCCATTTTCAAGCCTGAAGCATTCAAACCATAATCCCACTTCCAGTGAATACTTCAAACCAGCCCTTCTAAGTACTGCTGTAACCTAAAAACATTCTTCCCTTGTCTTTTTCATATCATACAGATGCATAAATTATCTAATGAGATGTCTAATTATATGAATTTCTTTTAAATCATGACAACATCTTCCATTCTGTCCTGTGCATTAATAGACGGGCTCCCAGTTCCACTCTGGGTTTCAAATATTTCTGTTTGGATGTACTTCAAAGCATGTGTTTCATAT
>JANHGL010009156.1:0-32771 GCA_024611195.1 Ceyx melanurus | reverse complement strand
TTTATTTATTTTTTTTTTAATTAAAAGGTCCAGAATGATGTGAATAGCAACAAAGCTTTGGGGCTTTCTACTGTATTGAGCAGATGGAGCACAAAACACTTTACCTGGATAAAAGCTCCACCTTGTATGTCAGAGCCCTGCTGCTGCAGGAACTTCCATGGAAGTTCTAAAAGAAATAATCAGCCTGATGCCTGGAGCTTCCTTTGCAACCTGAGCATGGCTAAATTAGAATACATGCCATCATTAGCAGGAGGTACTAGGATCAGTGCATGCAACTCTCACCTTCCTACCAAAAAACCCTGACTTGCTTCTAGTCTCCCAGAATGATATTCTAGGTGGGCAAGCTGGGTGTGGGGTAAATACCCAGAGCTCATTTGGAAAAGATTCTCTTCTGTTCTGGGCACACAGCCAGTGCAGGTATGGGGCAGGGAACATATGGCCACACAACTCACTGGAAGAGCAACTCATGTCACCAAGGAAATGATCAATTGAAATGGTGCAACACTGCCAATATGCTGCCAATCTCTCTCATGTGGATATTGGCCTAATTACACTGACTTCCAAGTGCTCAACTTTACAAGGGTAACAAAATCAACCAGGATTTTAGAAGTTTTGTTGTTGTTCTGCTGTTAATCAGTTATATTTAAGAGATTCTATTAATAGCTTAGACATTTATCCCTTCAGATTTTCTATTTAGATATTCTTCTGAATATAATACAAATACTGCAAACAATATAACACCTTCTGCCATTGCAAACAACATTATTAACCTACATACTGCAAAAAGCAAACAACCTTTTACACTATTATTTGAGATAAATATTGGAAGCTTAAGACTGAGAAAACTCCATGACAGAACTATCAGCTCCTTATCTGGCTCGACTATATATCTTTATTTAATTGCACTTTTGAAATAGCAAGTCAGTAATCAAACACCTGACAGAGGTTTGTAGCAAAGGGTCTGCTAAAATCTCTCCCTCTCCATTTATTGAGGACATTTCATTTTTAAAATGCTTGGTGAGTAAAGGTTATGACTGGAATTAGGAGTAAGAAAATAGAAAAACCAGAGCTGGGCTTTTACTGAGTGTGTTGCTTTGAACTAAATGTTACAGCCCAAGATCTCCCCTGGTTCCAGCTGGTGCTACCTTTGGCCAGCAAAGGTCGATAAACACATCCAACTTGTGATCACCCTGACAGAATACAGGCTTTCTCCTGCAAAGTGCCAAAGATGACACCATTCCTCCAACTTCTACTGCTGCTGTAAACATTTAACAACTTTCTGAGACAGGCTTATATTCCTGCTTTCATAAAAAGTTCTTCTGCAGAGCCCTAGATTCATGAAAGGTCGATAATCAAAGCATCCAATTCATACTTTAGAGACTTCAGTTCCAATGATCCGAGAAATTTCTCAAGAGTTATTTTGCTTTTTCAGTGGGAACACTATTTCCCCTGCATTCAGGTAAATAGTCAGAGATCTAAAAAAGGGAATTGAATTTTTATGTCTTAAAAGACTCATCTGAAGGAGGAATACTGTTTTCAATCTTCAGAAACAGACCAACTTCCTTTCAAATGTTCACTTTTTATCTACTTTACAATTTATGCTTATAAATGATCAAGATCCTTTCCAGAAGTGACAGAACTCTGTAATGTAAAAGAGTGAGTTTCAGTTTAATGAACTATATAGTCTCTACCATTTATAGAACATACAGATGAAAAATCTTCATTGAAAATGATAATATGTAGAAATAATACCTCAGAAATGAAGTCACCAGGTTACCTTCAACTACCTTTGCAAGCTTCCAGCAGCTTATTAAGAAAAAGAAAGGCACAAACAGGAAGCATAAAGAGCAGAATTGCAGAGAACACGTAAGGGAATCTTTCATCCATGGCAAGATTTTTTCTAGTTTCAGTATCTAATAGAATTTATTTCTGATATATATTTGATACTGACTTTTTCACTAATAAACCCACTTCTATCCATTGAATTATGGATATTGGTTCCATATAGACCAACATTAAAAAAACAATCATAAAAACGGAAGTACTTCTGAAAACTCCTTTAAATAAGAAGCAAAAAACTCATTTAAAGAAGAAGATAGGAGGATTCACCGGGGTGACTACACAGACAGCAGCCAGTCCAAGAGCAAGTTGCATTGTTACTGGCTTAGGGAGATGAACATACAGATGTGACACAACTCTGGGGTTCCAAGAGCACCCTCTGACATCTAACAGGTTTTTCAGTGTCTCGTATATTGATATGCATTTCAAAGGCCACTGACACTATAGAGGAACCAAGCACTGCCAGAAGTAAAAGAGCCACTCTGAATCAGATGTTTTCCCTTCCCAAATATGCAATGGATTTACTGCACCATAAAAGAACTCCATCCTTTGAAGGAAAGGGATAATAATGCATGTCGAGCTGTTCCAAGGGAAGAATTATTACAGTGCAAAGTACCCTAATCTGTGTAACATTATATTAGTTTTTATTAGCCCAAACCTAGAGCCTATGCAAGCAGCCTGGGATTGATGAGGATACTAAAAAATCTGTTGAAAGCTCCTGCAACAGCAGGTCACATTTTAATACTTTAATGGGCACCTACTGCATAATGTTTCCTAACCTCATATACTTCTCTTTGTAAACTTTATGCTGACCTTCCAAAGTAAAGATGGATCAATAGCATTTTATAAGACTATAAGACTGTATGAAACACTAAGTCAATACTGTATTTTTATCATGCTTCTAATAGAATGCAATTCTGTACATCAAATAAGCCTGGAAAGTAGCAAGTGAAGAGTGGGACTTCACTTTATGAGCATCACCAACATCTGGCCTCTGAAAGCCAGAGATGTTCATCAGCCCAAACACCAAGCCCCCCCAAAACAAAGGATTAAAATAGTCTAAACTGTCCAAATGAGAAACTTCAAACAGAGGAGTCACAGATCTATGCAAGATCTCACCATCAACAGGAGAAGATGAGTTGAAATGTAAATCCTCATGGGGAAGTTCCTCACAAAATGTCATTATTATTGGGAAGTTTGAACATCCTGTGACAATACGAGGCACTTGTATCTTTATTTTTCCAAAGGAAAAAAGCTCCCCCATTTCCTACTACATGTCAGAAAAACCCTTGACTGAGGTGAAGATACTGGGGATGTAAACAGGTTATTTTCCAAATGCCTTCAAGTTCATAGACAGGCCAAATACCATGGAAGAAGCTACACAGGAGACAGAAGCTGCTGTTCTGGGGGCCTTTCCTACAGCTATCTGAACTGTAATCATTACTTATTTACTCCTCCTGAGACCCAAACATCTACAATCCTACATGAAGCAAGAACAAGCAGCTGTAGCCAACCAAGGGAGTGGCATTTTGGGTCCCTGCTTTAATACTCATCTCTAGACCAACTGTGAATTTTCACATAACAACAAACACCTGAACTCCTGGGTATGTTTTTCAAAACAGGTTGACTATAAATAGTGTTTTCTCTGTTCTTGCATCAGAGTTTTTAGTTCACAGAAGCTCATTGTGTGTATTTATAAAATGCACACACGTATAAACATAAATGAACTCTAACGTGCCTTGGAAAATATAATGGTAAAGCAGAAGGAAAGATAAATAGCCACATTAGATTATTTATTTGTCCTTTCAAGATAAAGCAAAGAGAAAGATGGAAGGTGCAGGTGAAATTAGCATCTGTAGCTATTGCTGAAAGCCTCTTGCATTTCAGCTGCAAGCACAAAAGAAGCTCTTTGGGTGAGGGCATCTACAAGACCTCTGTGTCAGCAGGAGAGCTGCTGTGCTATTAGGCCAACTCAGATCATCTCCCATAATGAAAGGTCTCTCCATCTCTGTGATAGACTCAGGTCTCCAGGATCCAATCCTTTCAGTTCTGACTTCTTTCCAACATTGGCTTTATCACAGGGAGCCCGATACAGGCTCAGGGGGAGCCTGGTTGACATGGCTTTAATCAGAACTATTTTCCTCTGGTAGCCAAAGCATTCATCTTCCCAATTGTGAGCTGCTCACCACACTTTTGATAATTACCACACATATAAGCTGTGCAAGTTGGAGGTATAATGCTCAGCTTCAAGAGCAAAACAGTTTTACTGCCCTCAGCATGAGAAATCCGTACACATGGAATCTGTCCCTTGCAAGTGAAATCCCCACACACCCTATCTCTAAAGAGAAAAGTATTTCTTCTGTTCAAATAAAGCTGCAAAGGCAATCTCCAAACAAGCATTCAGTTGGATCAATAGCTAGAAATTGAATAGAACAATGTCTCATGCTGCTTTATAGAATTTTCAAAAGATCTGAACCACACAAACCCAATTTTTCAAGTTCCACCACTGGGATTTACAGTCTTGTTTTCTGACTCTGGGTGAAACAACAACAAAGAAGATACTCACATACTCAAACTCAAAAAGTACTGTATGGTCAAATAATATCAGGGGTCTAACTTAAAGCCAGAAAAGCAAGGGAATTTGAAGTTAGGCTCAAGTGTTCAGATGGACTGTGGGGATCTTCAGAGGGGCAAAGGGATTTTCTACACCTTCCTTTTTAATGCTCAAGTGCAACCAATATAGGTCACACTTAGAAAGTTCTGATGACATATCTTTCTAAAGGAAAAGTCACAGGCACATGCACATGAACACAGTCTTCCCATTGGCTTTTAAGGGGAATATAGTTAATTTATTTAATGATTTTTTTTTGTTGTTTAACTTGACTATCTTTCTCTACAGTCATAGTATCAATTACTTGTTTTCTCCATAGGACAAACCCAGGAATAGTAATTCCTGGTCTACAAGATGTATCTTGCTTCTGACTACCACTTATTGAGAAAGGTAAATTACATAGAAAGGAGTCTTATGAAGAAAAATTCATTCAAATTGTCATTCGCGTTTAAAAAAAATACTCCTTTTGAATGTTCTATTTGTCTTTGTGGAAAATAACTACAGGCCTGAATTTATTTTCTTTTGCATTTGATTAGCTCTGGTTATGAATGCTAGAGCCAGGTGATCTGGGAGAGTGATTCAATTCCTCAGACAAGATGACAACAGCAGTTGAAGGAGCAATTTCACACCCCCCCAGGAGTCCCCAGTTCCTCCCAGCTCTGATGCAGTTCTGGTGTAATCTGTCTGGTTCTGCAAAGCATCATGCTGTTTTCCACAGCAAACCCAGATGTTCCAGAGAGTACCTAATTCCCACAACGTATCATTTGTGCTTGAAAACAGATTTCACAACAGGTAGGAATATGTGTCTAGCAGACTGGGATCCAAGCACATACAGGGCTGCATACCTGTCTAGAATTCTGCTCCATGTTCTTTCATCTTCCCAAGCACTTTCAATTTAGTCAAACAATTTTGCCTCTGAAGAACTCCAATCCTGTATCTTACTGGATCCAAAAAGTGTACAAGAAGGACAATATTCTTCTTCAAGAAAGGGATAGGAACTATTTCTTTAACAAAAGTCTTTGTAGCAGCAGAGGCAATCTCGGAGAAAATGAGTGAGAATTTTTACCTCATTTGAAAAAGGATGGAAAAATACCTATTTATAAGGGAGAAGAAATGATAGATTTAATATTTTTAACAATCCAAGAACAGAACATCATTCAGAGAACAGAAGTATCCACAGAATCTCTAGATCTGACAGAAGATCTTCTAATAGAAGCAGCTTACATTGCAACCACAGCCTGGGGACCATTTATTCTGACCAGGAAAGACACAGCTCAAACATTTAGTAATAAAAGTGCTGATTTGGCCAAAGAAATGAGTAGGACACCATGTACTATTATGAAGAATAAAGAATCTGGAAAGTGACAGGCTGGGATTATTACGTTTAATTAAATGCCAATGTCCTTTTTCCCTGTCTCATACACAGTTTTCAGGGGCTTCTGGTACAAAAAAAAAAAAAAGCAAATTATTTTGTTGCCAGTGACAATAAAGTTTAGGGTTGATTTTTTTGTTGTTGTTTCTTTTATCCTACACAGTTTAATTTATATTACATTTGTATTCATTGCAAATTATCCCAGAAACACAATAATTTCTTGGCCTCTTTTTTTTTTGCCTTGAATATCTCAAGGGAAATTCTACATTTTAGAGAAGATGTGAACAAATAAGTCGTCAGAAAATGTGTCAAACTTGAAATTCTCAGGCTCCAAGAGTGGAAATCAGTACAACCCATTCTTGTCTCTTAGAATTAGACCTATTGATTTATGTGTTTTGTTTTACTTGCATTTCACACAAGCATAAACAGATGATGAAGTAGTAAGAGAAAATACAAAAGAAACCAAATAAAGTGTTTTAGCATAAATAAAATACCTGGGAGAAATGAAATGCAGTATATGATGTAATGTAGGCTAATATATTTATTTGTAACTTGGTTTATCTGAAGCCATTGCTCTTAAATATTCCCAAGACAGCACCTTGTCTTCCAATCTGTCAAACAAATGTTCCTATGTGTCCAAGTCCCCTCCTTCCTCCACCCTCCCTGACCCTGCAGGAGGCTGTGGAGCTCCTCTCCCTGCAGCTGCAGTGGCAGCAGCCTGGGCAGAGCCTGGCACAAAGGGTTTCTCACTGCCCTAGCAGCAGGAAAGTCACTGGAAGCCTGGGCCAGTAAAGACAGCAGCCAGGAGCTGCATGCTGTGAGCGGCCAGCAAATCTGTGTTCAAGGAGCAGAAGAGATGGAAGATGCTCTGCACCTCTTAGAAAGGGTTTGTTACTGCCCTATCTGCATTGTATTTCTGTCTCTCCATTCCTCAGGGCCTTCAAAACCAGAATCCTGGGAAACATCATTCCTCAGCCCTCTCTATTCCTTAAGATTTTTTTTTTCCCATCTGCCTTTTGTCAAGGAAGTGCTATAAGACTGAAAATAATTGTGTTTCTTGATCTGACTGCATATTCTATTCAGAAATGATGCTGAACTTCTGCTTGCCTGAAGCCAACTACTGACAATCTCCTCCAATGAAGTCTTGCAGAAGGCACCACCTGAAAGTGATGAGCCAAAGTTCTTGCTGAATTCTCAGTCTCCAGTGAGAGAACCCAACTGATATTTAGGTATTTTGGATCTGCCTGTTGAAGGGTTAAGCACATTATGATAGAATTTAGTCAGTTCTAATTACTATTAGATGATGCAATTAAATCAACAGGAAGGAAAAAGTTTCAGGAGTTTCTCCTGGAGAGAAATCTTACTCTACAGCCTGATAAATATTCCAAATTTCTAGTTTGAGTTCATTCAAGGATAAATATCAGTCATTCTGAGACATGTCAACTTCAGCAAATACTTCTCAAAGTGACAGAGTTATTGTAACATAAGCCAAAATAAAAAAATTACCAGAACAAACTATGAAGTTCTTCAGATGGTCATCAAGATTTTGTTCTTAAGACACTTTTAAAATTAAATGCAACATATTACCTAACTTCTGACTTCAGAAATGCAGCAGAAGGATCAGGGAGATGAATGACAGCTTGCTAGAACTGAACTGACTTCTGTAACCAGAGCTCTCCTCCCCTGGTACGTACATATGAAAATGGAGAGCACTTATGAATGTCAAACACTGCTTTCTTCCAGAAGTACAATACTTTTTTTTTTTTCTGGAAGTAAAATCAATACTCTAAATCAATACTTTTGCACAGTACACAGCTGCAACAGTAAGGCATTACTGTCTTCAAGTTGTAATGCAATCATTTGAAAATATTTCTCAACTTCTGAACTAAAATACTAATTTTTATTGCCTTTTTTTCAAGGGTCTATGTTGTAAGCCCTGCTCCAGCACATCAAACCTTAGAGATCTGGAAATGTCACAGTGCAATCACCAAAATAACCACAGTCATGATAAATTTCCATTTTCACTGACATCCAACAAAGTTTTCGACTTTTTAGTCTGAAAATGAACTACAGTATTTCCTTCTTCAATTACTAATTTTGCTTTTTCTCTCATTACCATATAAGATTATTTGAAGACAATCCCTAGACAACACACTCATTTCACTGTGACAGGCTGAAGATTTTCAGCTATTCCCACTACAAGCTTCCAGGCACTACAGCTGTGTAGAGCATATATTTCCTCATTAAGACAGCAGTGATACAACTAACATTTAAATGTGTGAATATGTAATTCATCATGAGTAGAGGGATTAGTTATCTAGCTAAAAACTCATGAATACATATGAAAACAGTGATTACCTAAGAAGATACCTTTCAGGTTTCTAATGTAAATGTGTATGTTCACAAATTACTTGGAATAATATGAAATAGAGGTTGTTCCCTTGAGATGCAAAGTTGCTGTTCTAGAAATGGTTTCAGTGCTGTGTTTATTATCACTTTATTTGAGGAGGTTGAGCGATTCTCCATCAAAACTTGTCAGACATTCATTATAGTTGCACCTATTACCACCAGCAAAAGTGTATCTAATATAGCTGAATTACATTTATACTCCAGGAGTTTACTATGTCAAACTCAAATTATTTTATGAAAGGAGGTAAAGAAACTTTCCAAAGTCTAAATCCTTTACAACACTGAGCAGTTTCCATAAAATACCACTGCTAACTACAACTACAATTTAACTCCCACATGAAAAATAGGAATTATGTAAGCTCTGTGACCATATGCATAAATGCTGATTTAGATTATACATTACAAGTGGATTTTGACTGGGAAATACAAGATCTGACTGAAAAATGGAGCTTAACCCACCGAGGAGTTTCAAGAAATAAGACTCTGACTGAATTTAGAGGTGAACTGAACTCAAGAAGCAGAAAGATGAAGAATGGCCAGTTAGCATTTTCAGAATTAAATCAGAACAAGTGGAATGTCAGTCTCAAAGGAAAAGATGGAGCAGTCAGAAGTCCACCCATCTTCATGGTGTTTACTGGGAGATTAAGAGTCAGTATCCTCCCATCTAGCAAAAAAACCAGCCCCACACATTGCTGTCTAGGAACAATAAATCAGTTCTGAGAATCAGAGACAAGAAATCAGGAGCTATGACAAAACGGAGGGTTAAGAAAAACTAAACAAAGTTTAGGCAACTTTTTTGTTTGGGGTGTTTTTGTTGTTTTGGGGATTTGCTGTTTTTTAGCCCCCACTCATCCCTGACTGTGCTGTGTACTGGTGTAGCTGGGCTGTGTCACACCCAAGCTCAGCATTCCCAGTTAGCCCACCCACACCACAGACCATACACACACTCCTAGCTGATGGCAAGTGCAAGGTGATTTTCTGAACCCTGTTTCTGATGGGGTCACCTTGGATTTTCTGACAGCTGAGAACAGAGTCACCTCAGCACTGCTTCCCTGTGGGGTTTCATGGTAAGTGATCCAAGTGCTTGAGCTTATAGATAATATAAGGCAAACATGAGTAAAGCACAAAATAGAATCACCTAATACCACTGTTGGCCTAAATGGACCACCAATGTATTTAAATGATCAATATTCATTTATTTTGTGCACTTCACTGCAAAACTGACAGCAATTTTGGTCGGACAAATACAGCAAGAGTGCGTAAGAAAATGGGACACACATAATATTTCTACTCTCACAGTAATCTGAAGTTGGGAGAACTGTCTACTGTCCAAATTACATATAAATTACCTATTTCCAAATAGTTGACAGGAATATACCTTTGAAATGCTTTTGCAGCAAACCTTTCAACAGCAATTTGAGGCACAATTATGGTTGAATGAAATTCTCTCACTGTCTTAAGTGAAAGAAGAAATTGGACAGTAAGTGGCTGCTCAGGACTCTCAGCCAATGCCTTCTGTTAGGAAACTTGGGATTACACTTACATTTATTTCCCCTAGAATCTCTATTTGGTTTGGGATAGCAACCACAAAATGTATGTAAAGGATTCCAAGTGCTCTTCAAGGTTACTGTGGAAATGCAGTTTGTCAGAAGATGGTGCTGTTAGGCCATTTTTATCTAAGAAAATTACTTTTAATTACAAAAAATAAGTTCAATCTCTGTGGATGCCACGAGTTCTTGATTGGTTTAAAAATGGTAGATTTTAATAAATACATTATTTTGCAGTCTGTTATGGCAGAGCTTTGACCTTGAACTATTTAGCTGTGTGTACCAAAGCCCTTTCTGAAACAACAGGGGGCTGAGTTTTGTTTCTGACAACTTAAATAAAAGCTGTCAAGTGCAGAATTCTATCTGAACCTGCAATGATGGTTTTCATACAACTTCTTCCAGTTATTGGCTATATTACAGATATACCTACGACTGTTTATTAGCAGTGAAGTGCATGCAGGGAATGCAAGGCCAAGGTCATCCAGTTCCATTAAAAACACAAAGAGCTGAACACTGCAGAGGCCATAGCAAGCCCTTGAAAGCTATTTTCCATTTCCCTGCTGAACTACAGCACTATCTTCAAGTTCAACCTCAACCTCCTACAGTCCAAAGAAAGTATTCACATTAGCTGTCTGACGTGGCTGATGGCAAGTGAACATCTGTGAAGCTGGATGTCAGACCTGATCAGGGGAAGATGTTTGAGACTCTCCTCACAGAGAAATATGTGGGCACTTAGGGAAGGAAGCATAAGAACAAAGCAAAACCAGTCCAGCTCTTTACCATGGCTCCCCACAGGTCACAGGCTAATTGGAACACTGGACTCACTTGTTCTCTTGGCTCAGCTGCTTGGAAAGTTGTTCAGTATTGGAAAAGAAATAAAATGACAATGAAGATCACTTACAGAATGAAGCAGTGTCTTCTTCCCTTCCTGTTAGACCAAGAGGCTGTGAAAATTAGATTTAAGATGCTACAGAATACTGGCAAGCAACAAAGTAGAGGTGCACTACCCTAAGACAACGTGTCTCTCAAAATCTTATGTTGGTTTTAACACTCTTCTTTGAGCTTCTTTCTCTACACCTTATTTTTTACAAGTAAAAGCCACCACAGACTCATGCCAGTAGGTCCTTCTGTGAACTCCTGATCCCTTTGGAAAAAACACAGACAAAACCAACCAAACAAGAAGGCTGGAGTGTCCAGAATGACTAGACCAGACAGAGCAAGAAGAGTGAGCACTGCACATGGGATCTCCACTTCCATCCACACAACAACTGTGACATGACAAAGGAAAAACTATCAGAGTTTCACCCAGGTGTTTTGCCCAAAAACTTTTTTCTTGACATCTCCCTAGATTTCTCTTCAGAGAACCTCCTCTCTCACTCTGTCCTTCCCTCAATAAAATAGCATTTGCCACAGTGATTTGTTTCACTTTTCCATGTAGATCCTAAGCTATTAAAGCTGCAGAAGTTCCCAGTCACTCATCTGCAGTGTGGGAAAATGGCACTGACCTTGGCTGCTCCTTAGGAAATGCAAAGAGTACAATTAATAGCATCTCCTCCAGGGTTTTTCTGCACTTGGAAATCACACCACGTTAAAACACAACCTTGAGAAGTCACTTAGGGGTGTTTTCTAATTGAATGTAATTGTCAAGTGAAACCAAATCCTGGGAGAGATTTCAACATTAACACAGCACCTCCAACTGCTTAGTCACTCTGACAAAGTGTTGATCTTCCTTCCCATGGTATTACAAGCCATGAAATGCAACAAGAGTAACTGTTAGAACAGCAGGATATTATTTTTGCTTCTGTCATTTATTCATCACATATTATTGTGGAAAATAATGTGTCTTTTCCTAAGCTTCTTCCCTTGTTTCAAAGGAAATAATAAGTGTGACCTGCCGTGCAGGGAGACCGAAGGACACAGTTCCAACTTGAAGGAAAAATACTGAGATATTTGATGTTAAAGAAGCTCGGGTGTTTATTATGATGAGGATTTGCAGCTAATACCATTTTTCTGACTTACAGAAGTTCCTTATTTGGCATATGGTTGGCAGAAAGCTAGAAATTAGGTTTTCTATACATTTAGTTTATATGCACTCTACACTTCACCCACAGTCTTATGTTGTCATGCTTTTCTGATCAACTTGCCAAGCTAATGGTCAGAGCTGAGAGATTTTAATGGTGTCAGCTGTATTCTGTAGAGTCACGTTCGAGGCCTGTCCTTTTTGTATTAACTGATATAAATTGCAATAGCAAAAAAAGAATGTAAAAAAAGTCACATTTTGCAGTCTTTGCACTCTGCCTGCTGTGCAACCCACGTTCTTGACCTACCAAAAGCTAATGACAGAGTTAGGACTTAATACTCCAGCAATCATGCAGGTGATGTGTCAGCCTGAAAGGATGAGCTGTCATATTAAAAAAGAAAGGGTGGGGGGAGAAATAAAAAAGCTGATAACACATACAGCTTGTTATATTAACTTTGGCCAAATCCAAAAATGAAAGTGAGCTAAGACTAAAACCAGTGGCCCAGAGCACAGGGAATTTAAGTAACTCAAAGGAAGCTAAGGCTCTCTGCACTTAATGAAAAAGCCACTGACCTTGAAGAGTGATCCAAAGGACCTAATTTAGAACTACTGGAAAAACAGAAAGGTTATAAGGGAAATAACCTATTTCTTCCATAACAGGACACAGGACTCCTGAATGATGCCTTGGCTGAATGTAGCAATTTGTAATATGGAACAGCACATAGAAAAAAAAAAGAAGGAAAAAAACATAAAAGAAAAAGAAGAAGGAAGTATCCAAAATAATCCCATATTCTATGACTTCACATCGACTTGCCTTTCTGTGTTATGGTGACATTAGCAGAAAACAGATTAAAGATGCTTAATAATCCTGAAATTTACATCTAGGATTAACCAAAGTGTCTCCCATCCACAGACTGGATGAGATCTGTGAAGTGTATCACCTATCTACTCATATAAATAGAAAGAACTTCAGAGATGAACAGAAATATATTTAATGTACAAGTGAAAAGCATCCATATCCTTGTAGGTTTTATTATGTTGTTTTGGTATAGTCTTTTAAATATGAGAATTTGCTATGATCTAACTTCACTAGCAAGCTAGAACAATTTGCTTCCACATGTAGCAGTAAAAGGATTAATTCATTTAGTTTAAAGCTCCCTGTGTTTGAGCCCACAGATGATTTTTGGGTTGGCTTTGTGTTAGGAGAATCCAGGGCAGTAATTCAGCTCTATTCATTTATCACATTATTAAGATAGTCCATCTGGCATTAGGGAAGAAAAATCACATATACACACACACACACACACACACACACACACACACACACACACACACACACTTTCTCTTATTTCTGTTCTTCTAAGCATTTGCATTTCCTGGGACAACAGAGACTAAAGGTGAGAGACATAAGGCAAGAATTACACTTGTCTTTGTGGGAGGACCCTCTAATGACAGACAGCAAGGCTGGAAGCAGGATGGGTCCCTTTCCCCTTGCCTTGCTGATTATTTTTCATCATTATTTCTGATAATTATTGAGACTAATGAAGCACATCTCCCTGGCTGATAGCTCTGAAATGGAAAGACTATTGCACACCATCTATAACCTGCTTTTAAACACAGTAACCTTGACTAACTGCTCTGAGAGAAGATGAAGAAAAAGTTTGTTGCTTGTGCTCTGGGGCTGTCCCACTTGTGAGTGAACAGTGTTCACCATCCTTCCCAGTCCACACAGGTCTGAAGTGGAGCAATGTCAACAGTTTATTATTATCTAAATTTATTATTAATAATTATTATTATTAATGATTATTATTAGAGAATTATCTAAATGCCTCAACAGAGAACACCACTTTTGCACTGCAATTAAGTGTTTTTCCAATCAAGCTCTTTCAAAGATTTTCTCAGCACTGATGCTGACTTTGAATTTCACAACTCTTCATCCTCACTGTTAGAGGAGTCAAGCAGTGCACAGTAAATCAGGCAACTGGGAGATCTGCCTCAAAATGTGATATGAATCAAAATGCCCATGCAGTCGTAGCCAAATTTTGAAAGACTTTCCAATCCATCAGACAATATTTAATATTAAAATGGCATAAATCAGTAAACCCACTTCATTCCCTAGGACTGTCCTTGTCCAAAGTTGCAGAACAATCTATTGAGATACTGCATGGAATCTAGAGTGTTCAATCTGAATAAAACCAAGGTAAGATGATCTCAGTGAAGGAGAGATGCTTTGGAGAATGGGGAAGATCAGGTTCACACATACAGCTAATTACTGCCAGGACAGGGAAGGTACCCAGCACATCCAGTACACTGCTTGCTAACAGACTGCCAGGAAAATAATAAAACCAAAACCAACCCCAACAAACACAACCAAAACCAAATAAAACTGAATATTGTCACCATCATACCTGTCTGTCCTCATTTTCAGCAGTGTCTGTCATCTATACTAAGTACAAAATAATCAGATTTAGCGTGGGGAAAACAGTCTGTATTTTTAATAAGATTTCTGTTTGTTACTCTCCCCATTTCTTTCTCAATTGAGCTTAAAATCCAAACAAACTAACAAACACAACAAAAAAAACCAACAAAAACCAGACACCAACATTCCAATAGTATTTGGGCCACTGGGGGGTACATGACAATTCTGATGAAAATTAATTGAGGCTGAAGCTATTAACACACATTTGGATTGACTTCTCTTATCTTAGACCACAGCTACTTGAGCACATTAATTACACAGTTGATCTTTCTGAGTACAGGAGGGAAAACAGTTGCTCACTCAACACTATGTTCCTTGTGCCCTGTCCATTCAGGAATGTCCCACTGAATGGTAACTATGAGGAAAGGGAAAGCCAAGAGAAGTCATGTTGTCACAGGCAGGAGGTGTTCTGCACTAGCCAGGAAAAAGAAATGATTTCAGAAATGCAAAGGGAAGTGAATGCAAGACTGACAAGGATTAGCAAACATCACCATTAGTGCAAATCTTGGAACCCAGAGCAGCCATCACCCCTCTGAACACCAGTTGTTTCATGTTCATGGCTATACAGTAGAACCATAGAAAGGCAGAAAGCTCACTTGAGAAAAAACCCAACAATGGCAACACAGGTAACATAAGACAGACAACAGTAGAGAACAGCAGTCTAGGAAGATAGAAAAATATTGATAAAAGCATAAAATACTAAAATATCCATTAAAAAATCTATTTAGTAATAGTCAATATTTGTGAATTCAGTATTATAGTTTCCAAATAATATCTCTCATATTTCTCCATTGTTACCCCAAAATATGTTTATCCACTTGTACAGTATAAAAATTTCTCTCCTATACCTACAGATACCTCTCACCAAAAATCACTGTAATCAAGACCTCAATTCAAACACTCCATGAACAGTACTACAGACAGCAGTACAATAACAAGGGTGTACTTTTGTCAGTAGTGATAAATATGAATATACATATATATATCACATCTATATACATGAATATTTGCTATACTGCACAGTTTAAGAGACTACCCTCCTTTATCTTTATCACATTTTGGTTATGATCTTCCTATTTTTGCAAAATTATTATCATTATTATCATTTATTATAATTATTATAATTTTTACTGATCGTTTGTTTTATTTATATTAGAATTCCAGATAAGTATTCTAGAAAGCAACCTAGCTGCAAAGAAAAAAATAAACAAACAACCTAATACAACATCTTACCTCAGCTATTAAAAAAATTTCTAATAAAAAAAACCCAACAAGTTAACATCTTTTCAGGTACATGGTAAATTGGCTGGAAGAGGTTTATATGAGTCTAAACTGAGTAGCAGAAAAAGTTTATACAGATGAATATGTCAGGTTTACTCATAAAAACTACTTTTTCATCTGAGGGATCATGCAATGAATTTCTCTTTTAAATGCCACGTTTCCAGTGATTTCTTACACAGAAGACAGAATGGTTTAATTGAAGCCAGTGGTCAGCAGCAAGTGTCCCAGGACTGCCAGGAGCATCAGTGCCTTGCTTGGCATGATGCTCAGAGAGCTCCCCACAGGCTACTCAGGAATCTCAGCACCCCAGTGATGGTACCAAACATCTGTGATGGGTTTGGGGTTGTCCTTCTAAGGAGATATCTGCCCTCAAAGAATTTGTTGGCTACACTACATGAAAATCTGACAAACTCAAGATGAATAGTTGATTTTCAATTAGGTTCAAAAGCAAGTATCAATGACTGATCAGAGCCTGTCTTTGATTTACAGCAGAATAAACCTTTTTTGTGTGTGTGTGTGATATTGCAGGAGGGAAATCTGGGCCATACATTCAGGTCCATTCATCAACTTTCTTTTCCTCAGTTTTCTGTAACAAGAGAGATGTAGCAGACCTCCAAAGCACACAGGCCATCTAATTATTTACCACAGAGAACAAATGCACAGCATTCAGTGGTAAAAGCAGTAGCTTTCTGCTGCATAAAAGGAGTATTTGAAGTGCTGAACAGAAACACAGAGATGTAAGAGTGAGGAGAAAAATCTTTTCAAATTCATACTTGATTAACTGAAGCTGTTAAATTGTTAAAACTTGGAATATGGACAGGACAAGAGCCTACTCAGCAGCTGAATGACTAATAAAATTCTGCAGATCTGAAAAGGAAAAGAGACTAATGTATTTTAGCATGATACCTGCTCTGTGCAGGCTGACTAGAGAAGAAAACAGAAGTATAAATAATATATTAGCAGCTAATCTGAAAACACCTATGCACCTCCACTGCAACTGGGTTATTTTGAAGTTCTACTATGACTATACAGACAGTTGAGTAGAAGGAAAATGAACTGAATACAAAAGGAACAAATAGGTATAGAATGTTCCATGGTTACTTGAAATAGGGAGTGCAAAACTGAAATCAAAAGCAATACCAGCTCATGGAAAATATCCATGTCCAGGTTAGAGGAATTCCCTGCAGAACAAAACTGAACATGCAGGTAACTTGGGCAGCAATGAGCCTAAAAAAAGAATAAAAGTGAAAAAGGATTGCAGGGAAACAGGGAGCTCTGGCAGTCAGATACTCACAGCTAGCTGGGCAAAGCACATCCCATGATGCAAACATGAACAATCTCTGTAGAGCCCTTTTCACATGCTCCTGAGTGTGAAAAGGGCTTCTATAAAGAGTTCACACTCTCCCAAGTGTGAAAAGTTGCCTGAACTTGGGAATCTTCATGAGATGGGATAAGGTTTATTAATAAGAACATCTAAGAAGCAGAGTCCTAAGATTATGTACAAAAGCACCAATAGAAAAGGTCAAGAGTAAAAGAAGGTGTCTCAACATTTGGCAAAGGGCTGCTAATGACCACTGGAAAACAAGGAAAAATGAGAGAAATGCTGAAAAATAAAGAGAGACAGCCTTGTTCTGATAGCAGCCAGTACATTTCATACTGAAAATATCAATTACATAGAAGTCTCACTTAAGGAATAGCTACATTCAGGTTAATTTAAGCCTTTTAATCTCAGAGTACCAGGAAAAGGCAAGGGGTATTAAAGAAATTACTAAGGTGACTCATGGTTTGATTATTAACAATGGACTTGTTCATTAATAAGATGTATATAAAATATTAATATCAGAACAAAGAAACATCTTTATTTAGATAATCTGTCAGTAAAAAGGACACAGCCAAAGAGATGAATTGACAGAATCTATTAAACTTTTAAACTTTTCAAGGATGAGAAATTCATTGAAATGAGGCATCTTTAAACTGTACTCCAATTTTATTAGGTATTTCAAATATCTGTGTTAGTCTTTGTCACTGTTTCTAATAAACCCTCCTCTGAGATGTGCCAGTTCCACTGAATATTTGCTTAGGGTGAGAATCAAGGCAAGAAGTTAGATCAGAGGTATTTGGTTTTTCTTTGGCTCACTTGCAGGTTCAGATTGCTCAGTAGCTACAAACTGCACTATCTCTATTTCAAGGCTAATTCCTTATTTCTGCCTGATGTAAAACTGCTAGAAGGCAATATTCAGATATCTATCTGCTGTCATATGTAAGATGGCTGGAGTAGAGAGCACACGGTATTTTTACTGATGAAATATGTAAAAGACATGATGACTGTCCTGAGAAATGTGCAGTAAAATTCAAATAAACAAGGAGCAAAGGAACAAGAGAGGCAAAGAGATTTCTCCTGTACTGAGACAGTCTGCAGATGGTTAAGCAAGAGAATGAGGTTTTAAAGAGGGATTAAAAATAGATTATAACTATTATTAATACTAAAAAGTGGCCTTTAACTGCTTCTACGTGACAAAAGGTGCCACTCCTTTTAATTCATTTCTGTTTCACTGTGTACTCCCAAATATATTTTACCTTCCTTAGAAAAATATCTCCCAGTAACAAGGAGACCTCTTCACAGATCCTGCAAAGTTAATTGAAGCAAGGTAAGTACTAAAGTTAATTGGAGCAAAGAAAGCTCAGTATCAAGGTGAAGTCATCTTCACTTAGGGTTCATATTTAGTAGGCAGTCAACCTAACAACACTACTAAAGGGAATAAAATTTGGTGTGTCAGATTTAATGATACAGAAAGTAGAGAGATGGTATTAAAATGCAGTCCAGGTGCAGATCTCAGAGAGTTTATGAGCCCCAGGTTTTATTACTCATATTCACCTATATGATTGGATGCTGTATATTATAATGCAATATTCAGATGTTCATAGCAAGGTTGTGACACTGCTGTATAAACCTTGTAATGCTCAAGGATTTAGTTGCCTTTGTACATCATTTCATGCTGGTTCAGATTTGTCTGAAAATCTAAATGTGGCACAGTCCATTCACTCTGCAGCCCTTGTGTGAATCACAAATGGTGGTTTTCTAATCCTGGTCTGCCTCAAGTGTGACACATCTGGTCATCTCTTCCTTCCCCTTGCCATATTACATATCAAGCTTTACTAAGAAGTTTGATTTCTATAGGTCCCTGCCCCCTTTTCTTCAAATCTCTGCACTTCTTTAGGCTTAACATACTGCCTTTAATTAAAGAATAATTAATGTGGACCATCTTGAAATTGCTGTGCTTTCAGAGTCTATTAAAAGCCCTTAACTTATTCTCATCTAATATCTTTAGATACTTGATTAAATAGTAGAGAAAGAAAAGTCTCTTCTCATATACTGAGACTAGAGACTGCAGATCAGTAAAAGCAAAGAATGCTGAATTTCATCTTCATTATAATACAGTGGTGAGGTCTGGGCATTTTCTCTGTAAGAAGGAGATCATCCATTTGCAGACAGAGATTTTAGTATTTTCAGAAAACAACACAGAGGACAGACTGAGCCTCTCAGTGTAAGAAATAATAAATATAGCACATAATGAAGATTAACCATCACAGAGTAATGAGCAAAATCTGAATAACATATCACTGAAAACTAAACTGCAGGTGATAGTGTTTTGAACTGCTCCAAACAGAGGAAGAGTTATTAAGCATGCCTGGAAGCATTTTTTTTTTTCCCCCTTTAATTTTCTTTTCTCTGTTTCCAGAAGCTAATGCTCTTCCCCCAGTTTTTGATGCTCTACAAAGATGATGTCTGGATGATGTGGTCAGGATATGACACACTGCAGCACAAGCAGCCTGACCTTCCTGCTGCCCTTTGCAGGTGCAGTACCTTCCTCACAGCATCTCTCCTTCTCCACAGTTCAACCACCTATAGCTTTTCCACCCCCTGACATCATAAATGTTAGATCACTGTTAAAAATAGCTTTTTGATGATGGAAATGGAGCCATTCTATTAGACAAAAGGCTCTAATGTGACCAATCCTAGGATCAAATTTTCCCTTGGGAAGTATTTTCTAATCCAATTGACCATCAAGCAGGTTGGATCTTCAAAAATTCTTGGGAAACAAAGTAGTGAGGTGCCTGGTGAAAATTACAGGCATTGACAGCTGCATCTGTAATGAACAGATGGTAAAAATGCTTTTTTTTCACTGAAAAGAAAAATAAAAGTCTAAAAAAGGAGGGGAGCAGGATCTCTGTCACTGCACTGTCATTGGGCAGAATTCTCTTGAAGTCTGTAGAACCCTGAGCTGATAGGTGAAAAATAGAAATATTTTTCCATTTGCATTACTAGAAACTAAAACTATTACGTTGTGTTCAACCTTTTTTTTTCAGTTGAATGACCATATATGAAACTTCTGATATTACACAAATAAAAGGCAAATTAATTTAAAATATGTGAAAAAGCACTCTGTGGCCAGTATCCACAGTACTCATTCCAAGTTTTCATTTACCCTTCATAAACTCAGGATCCCACTTGTGTGATCCAAAGCTATGATACAAGTGCACAGAGCAGCATTTACCCACAATGTCCATTCCTTATTATTACAGCATTTTTCTTCAGTTCCTAATATGATCACTTGGTTTCATTCCCTTCACGGGTGAAGTGGCTTTGCTTTAGAGGAAAATATAGTATCTTGCTTTTAACTGTTACTTTTTGTGAAAGAAAAAACCACAATTGAAGACCCTAAGGCTGCTGAAATGAAATAAAAGTAGTTTCTTTGAAACAATAGCAAAATTTATGTACTGTATTTCTGACATTTCTCTTTAGAACCCAGCTTCACTAGCCTGGCAGAGATCCAGTGTTTGAGACATCAAGGAACAGCAGGGGGAAACAAACAAACCCCCCAAAATCAAACCAAAGAAAACAACCCAGACTACACTGGGTAAGAATAAGAAGTCTGAAAAAACAACTGTGAAGACCTAAGAAATTCCAGACCAGAGGAGGGCTGGTTGAGCTGTCTGTGTGTTGTGATTTATGGGCACTAAGAAGTTTCATCTTCCTCTGGCATCCTTGGTGACTGGGACCTCCTCAGATCTCTGCCATGAAAGATCTGCTAAGACCACATCTAGCTTGTGGTGCTTACTCTGGGTTCTCCAAACAGAAGCACTGCTGATCCTGCCTCCCCTCCTAACCCCCCACAACCACCTGCATTGCAAACAGGCTTCCCCAGTTGTTCCTCAGCACTGGAGGCACTGGAAACAAGTGCTGTGCTTTGCCAGTGGGTCCAAATCCATGGCAAAGCCATTGCTGCTGGGGCATGGTGAGCAGCCTACAGCACTGCTGTGACTCCAGAGCTAACTAAACAACCATGCTTTTTTTAAATTACTGATAAGATGAATTACTTCTTCAAAACACCATACCATGTTCCCATCATCTACAAATTCTTACAGATAAATAATTACATTTATTTTATTCTTTCTCGTGCATTCTAATAAGAGTACAGCTTTGCCTGGAACACGTGAGAACAATACTAAGATGAAGGGAGCACACCTAAAATGTTTTGGTTTGTTTTTTCTTTGGCATACCCACTACTTAATTAACTTAGAGTCCTGGGAGAACCTGAAGGAGGACAATGAACCACCAGTCCACAGAAAATATATCTAGCAGAAGAGTCAGTGATCTGAAAAGGTCTAGATTAAGGTATTAAAATTACTCAGATTAAAGTTGAAACATCTTCCATATCCTATACTATGTTTTTTCTTCTCAGCTGTAATAAACCCAGTAAGAATGATAGAATCTTCCATGTTTCATTATCATATCAAATGGTTTACCTTAGCTGCTGGCAAGCTCACTTTATGAAGAACAAGTCCTGGAAAGATTATTATTTCGCTTCTAATGACTGAAGCAATTAATGACACAGCATAGTACTAGATTAGTGTGATCTGTAGTAAGGAAAGACCAGAGACCCTGCAGAGGGTGAGCACAGTGGAGTCCAATAGAGCTTTTCCTAGCACCTGCTGTACAAAGGGAAATATTACCTGTGAGCATCAGGATGCATCATCTCTGGCCAGAATCGTTTAGATTTCATCTACTTGGGGGCTGTCTCCACCAGCTGCAGACAGGAGCACTGCTTCCTTTAACAAGCATTCCCTGGGAGTGTCTGTCAGAAGAGGAAAAGAAGAGGTTATTCACTCCAATTCATGCTTAGCAGACAGGTCACAGCCAACAGGAGCTATTCACTCAGGCATTGCAGCAGCTGGGCATGGAACTGCAAGAGGGGCTGCATAGCCAACCAACAGCTAGAGCTGAAACACTTCTTAAAGATTCATTTCTTCTCATGCAACAGGGCGTAATTCAGCCCTACAGGCATCAGGAAGGGATGTTCTCTTCCATCCACTACTGCAGATTGGACTCTGTGGTATTATGGGCTAGCTCTGCTTTTTCTCTGCAGCACACTGTATTTACCACTGCTGGAGGCACAGTATCAAATATTTATCTGCACTGGTTCCTTCAGAACTGAAGGATTCATTCTGTTTTCCAACAACAGGAGTGTCCAGCAATGAGCTGGAGATGAGCAGAGAAGAGTGGCCTGGAGGTTTCCATGTGGTACTGACACCTGTGCATTGGCCTTGGCAGCCTGTAAATGATGCCTGAGATACTGATTTAAACAGTTCAAGTTCTGGACTCCACTTCAAAGGACTTTCAAAGGTAGAGTTATTTAGTGACAGTAGCAGAGATGAAGATATTGTTTGCTTTTCCATAATAGTCTTGTGGCTTGAACCCACATTCTGCTGTGATTTTTCTATGTGAGTAGTTTAGATGAGCAAAATTTACTCCCTTTTAGGGGTGATAAGTGTTACATAACCCTGCAAGCTGTTAGGATACACTTTCCTTCCCACTCTAACACAGGACTGCTGCAAGATGTCATTATTTGAAAATGATGAAACGAGTAAGAGGACAAGTTTCAGCTACTGAAATAAATTAAGTTTCACCTAAGCCCTAGTGAATTAAAAAAAAAAAAAAAAAGAATGAAAAAAGCAGCTGTATTTGACACATTTCCTACCTGAAAATGAAATTCAAGTATAAAATGATTGAAAAACAAAAGCCAATGTCCCAGCATGTATGCTAACTTTGGGAAGAAGTTGATGCTTCCTTCTTCTGCTGTCACCTCAAGGCTCTGACCTGACTTCACTTCACCCAGAACAGATCAGTATAAAAGCCTGTACTGGCAATGAAGCTGAACATGACAGTGAAAGAAATGACAATTTGCTTTAAGGACATCTATTCAATGCAAGTTTGCAGGTAATTCTAAATGATATCAAAATGGTAATTTTTTATTCTTGCACTTTAATTTTATATCAAATCATTAAGATTTAAATTTGATTTAGAATGTAATAGGAAAATAGTATCTGCACTCACAAATGTAAATAAAACAACTAATCCATTTACATTTTTGTCAAAGCATGGAAATGTGCCATTTTGTTTACATTTTAATATCAGTATTAGGGTTTAATACTAATGACTTCCCAGCTCATAAATCTGAACCTTAGCAGAGCAGATGTTTAAGAACTGCTGCGCTGTGCTACAAGGATCTCCATTAACCACATCACTTGCTACTTCTAGTTCATCAGTTCAGCAGAATCTCTTGAAAATGAGAGAAAAACCAATGAAAACTGTCCTCACAAGTGTGGTGGGCTGACCAAAGCTCCTCTGCCACTCCAGCCAGACAAGGGAGATAAAGCATCCCAAAAAAGCTCATGGGTTGAGGTCCAGGAGAGATCACTCACCACCAGTTACCACCACAGGCCAAACAGTCTCAGCATGGGGAAATGAATTTATTACCAATCAAATCAAACAAATAAAACTAAATCTTAAAACATCTTCCACACAAGCCAAATAGACCCAGTTTACTTTCAAAAGGAGGAGGTTTATGTTTCATTTCTCCAACATCCATTTCTTTTCAGTACAGTGCTACTGGAGCCTCCTGGGTGGTTTTATTCACTAGAATCCAAATTCAAACATGCATTTTGAAATGACATTCTGTGCATGACTCTGCTGTACCTACAGTCACCCCAAGGTCCCTCCTGCAGCCACTGCTGCTCTCTTGCTTTCTGTCACTGTCCCAGTTCCACCAGCAAAGCCTCCCAGTCAGCAGAGCTAACCAGTTGCAGTAGCCTGCGTCGGGCAGGTTTCTTTGCCTGCTCTCTGATATTCTTCTCTCCCAGGCTGACACATTCAAGAGGTGCCCAGACCAGTTGATTTACTCCAATATTTCTGAATTAATTTTTTTCTGACTATTTCTCAAACTGGAAGCTGTGCTACAAGCACAGCAAACCTCTTGGGAGTCCATCTATAGGTAAGATGTATTTCCACAGTTATAGGAGAGGACTTAACCATATTTGTGTGCCACAACAAGGAAGCACATCCTCAATAACTCTGTACAGCCAGGAACCCAGAAAAATCACCCTGTCTCTCTTAGGCTTTTGGAGATACCCTGGGGGCTTTTTTTTAATCTTCAGTACGAAAAAAAGCCCTAAGAAATTCAATTAACACTTCCCAATCTCCTGCATCATTCCCTAAACATGCAGTACATATGTCCCTGCACAGAAAACTAATTTTTTCTCATATGTTGGGAAAGGAATCAGTTTATTTAGCTGGTTTGAAAGATGAAATGTGACACCTTCTGCTGTAAGGTCTGAGAATCCAAAGATTACAAATATATTGCAAAGGCACTCCTTGCTTTTTTTTTTCCTCCTGTCTTAAAGTCACCTTTTTTTTTCCTCAGCTTTCTGAGAACAGATAATCTCAAGACAATAAAAACTGGAAAAAGATATGAACAGATGATCTTTAACATAATTAATGTATTTCTCCCATTTGTTGTGATACAGAGAATCATCTGCAAAAGGGAAAAGGTTTTCTCAAGGGAAGAAACAGAGAAATCTGAACAGGAAAAACTTCTATTTTTTTTTTAATTGAAGAGAAAGACCAAAGATTCCATGAACTGCTTGAACTCTTAATTAGTAATGAGACTTCTTGGTCTGTTTAATCACAGATTTAGAGAAGGCATGGAAGGCATTTAGAAACACATTTGCCTCTTTAGAGGCTAAATAGAAATGTCTTTCAAACTGATTCCAGTTGATTCAGCTCTGCAGCACAGTTCTGGCCACAGTAACTGCCACTCACCTCTTTACACACAAGAGCTCTGGATGAATATAGGATTTGAAGGAATATAGTGGTTTTTTTTCACTAGTCTTGGCATCACTCCAGCTCAAACAAAGGCATCTGCTGATCCATTTTAATAGTTACTACTGAAGGCAGCTACCATACATGTACACATATGTTCTAAAATTCACTCTCTTGACAGGATATTTTCAGTGGAGGAGCTGCTGTATTTTAAGAAACGTGCTATTTCTGAGTGGAATGAAAAGTTTCTTGCCATTTTATTTCTCAAGTCATTTTTTGCCCTCTTTGGTCTAGCACTCTACATCTACAACCAAACAAAAAATCCCCTGTGGAAACCCATGGAGTATGGGAAACCTTGATGCTCACCAATCCAACTGGCAAAGTCTTTGTCAATTCCAGTAGAAACCATTGGTGGAGTCTTCCTTTCAGAACACCACTACAAAGAGGTTTCTCAATGTCTTGAATACTTATCCAAAAGTCCATTAATATCCCACTTAGGCTTTTAGAAGGTTTTAGTTCTCTGGAAGAGGACAATATCCCTACTAGAACACTCAGTTTTTCCTCCATGGAAAACAAAATCCAAACCTGAGCATTTTCTTCAATAAGGACCTCAACCTATTTCCACTATCTTTGACTTTTTTCACTTCCAAGAGGAAATTTCTGTTATTATCTTTACCTGATAGTGATGGAGGTTCACTTTCCACACAGACAGTAACTAAACCACTTCAGATCTGAACAATATGAATGACTTTGGCAAAGGGAGTGGGTGTAGAGGGTTGGTGGGGGGAAGACAGTATAAGCTATTTTTAAATAACAAGTATAGATACTTCAAATATTTTCCCTTTTCCTTCTTTGCAGGCTTCCATAAGGAAAATTCCTCAAGCATTCTGCCTTCACTTTAACAAGATTTTTCTGCCCTATCCTTAATATCAGCAGTATATTTCAATCCCTCCCACTCGGAAATTGCTGTACAAAAGAATTACCTTGTAATAAGATTTTATTCCTCTAGTTCATAGAACACAAGTGTTTTCTAGTGACTTTTTAAAGGCTATTTTGCATAAAGGATATAAAAATTGCCTTTCCACTCTTAAGAGAAATAGTTAATTTTGTCCAGTTTTTTTGTTGTTCTAGAGTAGGTTTTAAAATCAGTGAAAAACAAAGTTATTAATTAAAATTAATAAGTGTATGATGACCACTTAGACCAAAGGGCTTATTCAATTGCGCAGTGTGAGATGAATAAATCAAAATAAATGGATGGAGTTTGTTTCCTCAATATTATTCAGTAATGTTCCCAACTGGGAATTCCAAGCCAATACTCAAACTGAACACATCTGGAAATTAGTGTACAAATAACACACATTAATTAGGAAGAAATGATTGCATGATTGAATATTATATATTGGAATACTTATCAAATATGAGTAAGGTGTATGCAGCACTACTGCACCTATGGCAAAGCTTAGCCTGTAAATGGAACTACCTTTCCAAACTGTTTGTCCTACTCTTCCAAATTTTCCACATTCACAATGTTATTGCTACAGATCATATTATGGTTTAAAGCACAGTGTTTGTTAAGTGTCTTCCTTTAAAGATTTCTGCTTTTAAGCATCTGCATGCAAAAGAGAACAGAGGAAGGCTGGAAATGGCTGCGTGAGGGTCTTTCAGGAGAGGACTGTTTTTGTTGCTGAATGTATGTTTTGAATCTTTGCACATTAATGGGTATTCTAAAAGTTATCTGGATTAAGTGCCATCAAAGTTAACAGCCTCTTTTTATAAGACTTTATCTTTTTCATTTTAGGATGTTATTAGAATAATAAAATTGGTGCCTGGTGGGCTGAAAGCAGACTGCCATTTAACATACTTAATGACCATCTGGAGATTTTTTTATTCAAAGTTTTAGTTTGCCTTTGCTCTTAAGCACTTCTTACTTTTTTTAGAAAACGAAAATCTCATTTTTTCTTTCCAGTTTGGAAACACCATGAGGTACAAACACAAAGGCCTTGACTCTAGTTCATACTTTCCATTGCTTTGTGCTTTGGTTATTATCAATCTGCTGTAATCCAGAGCACTGCCTAAGGCAGCAGAGAGCACAGAACAGAGCCAAGGGCTGGAAGGTGCAGCGTCCTGCTTCCACACCCACAGAACTAAGAGAAGGCAGGAAAGCTATTCTTCATTTATCCAATTAATTTATGCAATCAGGATAGCAGGCATCTTTCTGAGAGAATATGCCAAGAAGTAATATCTAGCTGTGTATATTAATGGGGAGAAATTTAGCACCATTAATACATGGACATATTGCATTTAGATAAGTAATAGGGAGATAGAAACAGCTTGTAAGGAATGCTGTCAGGGAAAAGAAAAAAAAACCAACCCAACCAGCACCACAACACATTTGGAGTAATGCAGTGCTAAAGTGACATGTAAACAACAGAGCCAATGTCCTAAACTGTTTCTTAGGAATCTGAAAGAGACCTAAGGCACAACTGACAACCAGCCACGATGTAAATAAAAGATTAAATGCATCTGTACAATCGTTTGTGCAGTGAGGAATGAAACATTCCTTTGGAAGTGACAAAGCATTTCCAGAGTCATTCTTGGCAATGTTATGAAGTCAGCTCAACTAGCTAAGGGTGTTCCTAGAGCTTAGCTGAACTGTCACATCCTTGCATCACCTTTGTTACCATGAACAAATCTGTTGGACTTACCAACTAAATGATTTATAGTGTTCACTGTTATTGTTTATTATCTACAGAGACACATTTCAGTTCACATTTCAGATCTGAAATGCAAGGAGAAATGAGTCAGGTTCTTAAGCACGAGTGAAAGAATTGTTTGGGATGGTTCACAGATGGATTTTCTCTGATTATTCCTGCTGAGAAGGACAGCAGTAACTGAGCTCTTTTGAAGGCAATAAAATCAAACCTCATTCTAGTTTCATTCCATCTATTGCTGTCATGCAAATATTGGAATAATGTCTAAAGAAACACCATTTGGAAACTGAGAGGAAAGAATCCAAATAGAATTTCTTATATTAATACCTGTGCTTTTTACCTTACCCCCTGAAGTTGTGCTTCAGTGAAATTCCAAGTGGACATCCAAGCCTGGAAATCTCTGCCTTATGTGGTGTCCTTCAGGAAAGTCAGTCTCTGGTAAGAAAGGTACCTGTGGCTCCTGGCTCTTTACTACCTGGACCAGCACATTTCCCTGTTTGCACCAGAATACAATGGAAATACAGTAAGTGACAGTACAAGGAATCTAAGGTGATGTCTTAGCACCTTGCAATTTCAAAAGCATTTTGGAGTGTAAGCATTGAGGAGGGAAAGTGAGTGAAGCAGCTGTAAAAAACATGTCTAGATATACAGGATAAATTTGCAGAACTGCTATAATTCTTCACCATAATAAACCAGACAACACATGGACAGCAGAACTGGAGGAAAAAGCTAAGACAACTGAACTACATTTGTCTTAATTGGCTTCACTGACCCATACATAATATTTGACATTCACCTAGCCATATATTTATTTTTCTGCAGTTTGCCTGTGACACTGCTACTCAATTTTCTTGTTAGCATGAAAGATTATGTATTTTAAATTGTTAGAAGTATCTTTATTTCAGCTGATAATCTTGATTCTATTGAGCCAAAACTGAAAGAGAACAATAGACAGAGCATCATTTTTCTTCTAACAAATAAGAATATTTGTATATTCTTTCCATTAATGAAAAAGGCCCATAAAACTATAGAAATGGTAGTTGTTGAGTACTTAAAGGTAAACAACTATCCCAAACTGAAAATATATACCAGCTCTGTTAAACTAAGGCCAAATTTCAGAATGAAAAAGTGAATTTTAATTACCATCACAACTTGGACACAAGGGTCAGTGTAGCTTGGCATCCTTCTGCCCTGCAGAACACAGAGCAGCCACACACTGTCCTGGGCCAGAGGAGTTAATGCAGCCAGTCCAGGCACAGGAAGACTTTCTGTATTTGAGCAGTGAGGTTGACTTTCCACACTTGCAGAAGTCAGTTACATCCAGCAAGGCACTTGGCTACAAGCTGATCAAAGTTGAGTGTCTTCAAAAGCAAGTCCTTGGACTCTGGAGGACATAATTGTGGGTGGCATGTGGACTACAGACAGTCTCTGCAAGAAAAAATAAGATTCAATTAGTGCAATTTATTTCACATTTTCATATTTCTGAGTCTTCAGCTTTCATCTCCATAACACTAACTTAAAAAAAAATAAATCTTGCCATCTCTAAATATAACAGCAAGCTGCATTTCAAACAGAACCCAGTATTCAGCCTATTTATTTTTTCTCTCAAGATTTCTGCTCGTCCAGACTTTTAGTGCTTGTTTGCTGGGCTCACAACACCACCACAATTACTCCATATTGCTCTTGAGTTATATAAGTGTGCCTTCAGGATTCAGGCTCTCTCAATTCTTTCAATTTGCCTTGTTCTTCTGCAGAGCTGCCTTTCAGCTCAGCACCCTCTGTTACCCTCCTCAATAGTGCACACACAAGGTGGAATCTCCAACTGCCTGCTTTCCTCTTCATTCTTCCTCCATCACCAGAGGGTGATTGAAGAACAAATTCAATAAATATCCTAAGCACTCTTGGAAATTACTTCAGAAATTATTTCCAACAGTCTCTGGTAGAGTAAAAATCCATGGAAATAATACTTGGGGCTGAAATTCTGTGAGCCCTTCAACTGCAGCTCAGTGTACAAATTCCAACTGAAGTAAACAAAGTCTGAAAAACTCCAAAGCTTGCACTGAAACCTATATTCTGTATTTCAATAAAACGGTGAAAATCTTAACTGCATTTGGAGTTGCAGTTGTAAAGCAGGGATGGGGATGATGCCTGGACAGCAAGGTGAAAGCAAAGACAGAACTGTCAAGACAAGGTGTGATCAAACCCACCATTCCATAAACCAGCCTTGGTGTGTTCACAAGAGATGCCTGTCAACATTTTAATAGGGTCATAACCATTAATCATTTTATTTAGCTGATAAGCAGGCAACTTTCTGACTTAATTATATATAACAGCAGCCTTAAAATTCCTGTACTTGTGTCAGTGTTGACAACACTACAGATTTGTATCTGGGCATTCTTGTTACTTAAGTGACTTCAGAGCCTAAACATTAATTACAGTTACATAATTACTGTGCTGACAATTAATCTGAAATTCTGTGCTGAACATGGAATGTTTACTATTTTATCCAAACTGACATATTTGGTTTATTCCCTCAGTCACAGATGTACAGCCACCCCTTCGTCAATCTGGACTAACTGCATTATGTTAATTAGAAAAGAAAGTTTAATTTCTTTCCCCATGTACCCAAAGGAATCCAGAGGACATGGTTGCTAAGACACATTGCTGCAAAAGAAAAGAATTTCTGCATGTGCACATCCAGCAAGTGCTGATTATGGACTGAAGGCAAACTGCTGTTAACAGAAAGCACTGAACTACAGTCTCATGATTAAAGATTACTGGGTAAAACTGGAAGAACTTTAATAAGTCAGAATTTAATTTGTGATTAAAAGCAGTATGCTTGGCCATTAAGTTTGGCAGCTAAGGTTGAAATGAATGCTGCAGTAAAAGAAGTTAGGGACAAAGACTCAAAACTGGTTAATATTTTCCTAATTAGTTTTACCACCTCCCACTATTCTTCATCAGTAATAAAAATGTATGAAACGTACAGACCTTAAATGTTCTATTTCGATGTAAATAGTACACACAAGAGACATTTCCCTTAGGCAAATATTTACTTGTTTGTAAATAGTTTATATTTTGATGAATCTTGTATGTTTAATTCCCTTCTTAATTTCCATAGTAAGTAACAAACAAAACTTTCTTTAAAAATATAGTTGTAAACTGAAAGTATTTCCCACAGTTTTTGTGTGTAAATTCCACAGTTACTACAGCATCAGGCTGGAGAAATAATGTTTTTTCTACAAAATATTATAGAGCTGGTTCTGATTTTAAAGATATTTTTCCATTAAGTTCACATAAATCACTGAAGATGTAAAAGAAGAGCTGCAGATTTGTATTATATATGGAGGTCTGCATGAAAAAAAATCCTTGTTCCCAGAAAAGCCTTGCCAAAGGTAACCAATAATGCCATGTGGGAAAAGGAAAATGATGATTTCTCTATGTGGATGCCAGAGGGAAAACCCCAATGTGGAGTGGAATAAACTTCCAGAAGTTCTACATAATTCTTGCAGTGTCCATTAATGATTCCTGCCTCATCCCTTCATGGGACAGCAAGGCAGGTTAGTGCTGTGCTGGTTAAAAGGGAAACCACTTCACAGTTTCTGCCTTGTCAACTTCAAACACACCCACACTGTCTGACAAGACTAAATTGTACCTTTACTTGTCATTTCAATGCTGCTGCTGTTGGAAAATATTATGGCTCTAAGCAGCAAACATAAATCACATCCTCTTGTTATTAAATCCTACCCATCTATCAACCTCAACAAGTCCCCAGTTCTGCCTAAAAAAAGATGGGAAGTAAGCAAAGCAAGGTATTTCCTAAGAAAGGTTAAAATAAGAAACACAATAAACCTTCAGTTTATTATTAAATTATTATTAAATGAAGATAAAAGAATTAAATGGAAGTGTTGAAGCAGAGGAAAAAAAACTCCAAATTGTAGTGTGGCATCACATCTCAGTAACTGCAGAGTGGCCACCTCCGGGGTGAAATACAGTAGGCTTCTGTAGCAATAAACTTCATAAATATGAATTTCTGTGGCAAATCATTTTTTTTACATTTAATTTTCAGTAGTGCTGCTTCACTTTTTCCAACCTTATTATATTTAAATAATATTTACATCCTAGATACTCTTCTATGAGATTAGGCTTCACAGAACAGCATTTTTAAAAGCCAATAGAAGATTACAAAACTGAGGCCAAAAAAATTCTACCTATTACTTCTTCACCTGGAAATAGGCAGGAAAAAGGGACTCAAGCAAATGACTTTGCATTTAAATTAGTGCAAGGATTCTCCAAGAAAAAAGTTACTTTCAAAGTATGTTCTAATGTCAGATTTCCAGACTGAAACACTCTTTTTAGAAAGAAACAAACCAACCAGATCTCTACCTTCCAACACCACTGAAAAGAAATAAACACTAGTGATGAAGATAGAAATTCAGGAGAAAAGCACAGGAGTGCAGGACAGCACTATCACTGACAATTACTTTACACATTTGTGAGCAAAAACTATTTAAATAGCAAAAATATCAGTTAATTAATTCTGTTAAGGTAACCAGAACAGTGTGGCAGTGAGATGTTTAACTTCAGTATCAAGGGTGAACATCTGGCAGTATTAATATTGCTGAGGAACTACATCATTTAAATGTAAGTTAAAATTAAGAATAAGTATGATCTCTTTTCCTCTGTTTCTGGATTTTAAGAAAGTTTGAGGAAAAAAAATTCACAGAATTCATCACTGAAACTCAATATAGGTGTATAAAATTCTCACTGCTGGGGGTTTTGAAGCCAGTTACAGACTGAAAAGGGCCACTGGGAACTGTTCAGTTGCTTCTCATTTTTTGTTGGTTTTTTTTTAATACCAAAGTCATCTCTGAAGAGCATCTTGTGTAACTCTTCCTCAGCGAGACTGAAAGGCAGTGAGATAAACAGGCCTAAGAGCAGACAAAGTGCTGCTGGCAAAGCTCAGGACCGTGGTGGTGGTGACACACATGACACTGACAGGCTGACACTGTAGATTAATTTACAATTAAAGCATTTTTGATACCCTGGTCATCAAGCCAGACCATCTGCAACGAGCTGTTTGTGCTTAAGGCACAGAGAGAGACATAGACATTACCTCACCAAAGGACAGAAACACAACTACCCACAAAGCTACCCAAAGAATAACCCCGTCAGCCCCCTTCCTCTTTGATTGTGGTAGCTATTTGCTTTTTACAGTTGTTCATTTTTATTTTATTCCCCTCAAGTGCTCCATCTGAAAAGCTGCCCTAATATCTGTGATTCTGTGATACTGACCAGTCAGCAGCGCGTTTGAGTGTATGGGCTGCCCCGTTTTTTTTTGT
>JANHGL010009152.1:0-10377 GCA_024611195.1 Ceyx melanurus | reverse complement strand
CCACGGATTAGTCATATAGAAGGTACTCTAAAATTACGAATGAAAAAGACTTCCAGATTATTAAATTCCTTTAGAAAAACCCATGTTTGTAATGAACACATCTGCAGGAAATCTTTTACATCTTTAGATTTCATGGTTGTAAGGAATAAGCTGTGGACCTTCCTCCAGGTATTTTCAGGGTATGCCATGATTTCATGTCATGGATGTTCATGTCAAGTTGCTGCTGATCTTCCCCTGACAGCAAATACACTATTTTTTTTTCTCTTATCAGGTTACTACATGGAATATTGTCCTTTCACCACAGTCAGATGGTTTTATGGATTAAATTGAGAATTGGACAGATCTTCAATACCAAATCTTCTCCAAACTGTAATTTTCATTCTCAGTGCCCTGCCCCTGACTGGCAGCATCCATCTCCACACAGGGATGAGCCCTAGTATTAATTTAGATTTATGAAAATGTAGCTCTTATTGCTATTATTTCATGTAATTATTTGGCTGTAATTGATCTGCACTGATCTCCCATTGTTTTCAGTGCCCTGTGCAAACAGAGGTGTTTGTTCAGTGTGGGGTGGAAACAAATGATCATCAATAATTCAATTTATCTCAGAGACATCCAAGTGAGAAATCCACTTTATGTTCCCTACAGCTGCACTGCTTGTTCCTGGCACAATTCATAGCCTGATAAAGAGCAGGACTCATCTATTTTTCTTGGTCTATGGATAAGAATTGTCCATTCAGGTCACAACCTCAAGGGTCACCAAGACTGCCAGTGATAGAGATCACAACTGTGAGTTCATAAAACACAAGGACACAGAAGCTTTATCCTCTAAATTCCCCTATTTAAGTAGAGATTATAAAAAATAATGAATAAATCACCACTGGCAAGTATTAATAATGCAAATATTTATCTATTCAACTACTGCAACTTCTTATCAGCAATCAATGGTATGGCAGCAATCAATAAACCCACCAATCAATAATAGCCCCAATCAATGGTATTGCAGCAATTCCCCATGGCAGGAAGAAATAATTGCAGTGAGTATATTTTAATTCTATATCCAGCATTTAGGATGTGTTAAGCCAAAAAAACCTAATGTAGCTTTATTGAGGATCCTCCTGTAATGTAAATTTAGTGGCTGGTTTTTAAATTAATTGGACAAATTGTATGAAGTGAGTGACTTTGTATTGTAAAAGGTCACCTCCTGATAGATGTGTTTAATTCCTTTTGGATATGAAAATGAGATAAGAGAAGGTCTTAGGAATGCTTAAGCATAGTATCATCAGGTAATTAAGGCAGGTAATTCAGATCATCACTGAGTGATTGAAATTCATGCCAGTGACACCACATATTAAAGTAAGTATTTTTTGATCTCTAGAGTACTAACCCAGTACAATTTCTTATCTGGCTTTCTTCTTTCTAAAAACAAATAATTAACTATCAGATTAATTATGAGTGAAAGATTATTTTAGTTGGGTTTTTTATTTCAAATGGAGTTACTGAATAGGAAAAAAATGAGGGAAGTTATAAAATGATAAATAAACTGTCACTACCTTAGTGCAACAGGCTGACAACCTAACTAGGAATTGCCTTTGTAAAGGAATTACCTTTACCTTTGTAAAGATGTTTATCACTTCACACTTTTTCACTTCAACACTGACACTCACTTGATTTTATTAATTTATACCCTTGTTTGCCAGTTCTTTTCTTCCCAGCAGGAAAATGATTTACATATCTTATCTCAAATATATCTACGGTGATTCACTTTGTTGTTTCTGCCTCCTCTCTCCAGTCTTCTCTTTATCTCTTGTGTTATCTTTTTCCCCAAACCTTTTGAATGGAAATGAACCATTCAGTGCTTGGCCTTGGGGCTGATTCCTTGGGAAGGAAGAATTTTGGTTTATCACACATTCTTTTCAAGACTCTAACAATATTTTATACATCATGGCTACTAAGTTTTGACTTTACAGAGATATTGTGCAATTCAGAGTCTCCATAGGATATTTACTTTTCCACTGGGTATACTCCAAGAATGAGACTGACTTCATGGATTGAATGAGCTACAGCAGAAACCTCTGATTATTAGTTTCCTTTTTTCACTGTGATTAGTGGAACAGGACCTGTATTTAGGATTTTTTTTTTTGATAATAAATAATCAAGCACTTAATGTTTGTAGCTGGGAGACTGTTAAATTGCAGAGCTTTACACCAACTGCACAGCCCACCATGCACAGTGTCCACATCTACAAGCTGGCTAAAAATGTGGAAGATACCAGTGGTGTGTAGGTTATTTGCCTATTTATATTGATATATAGAGATTATATTTCTATATAATCAAAATTCAAAGCACAATCTTTGTGTGAAAACAGCAAAGGATATTGTTTTGAACTCAGAAGCTTAATGACCCTGGTTTATAATTGCTTTCATCTCTCTAAAGTATTTCCTGTAGCTAATGTTTATTTTTGATTTTTTTTTTTAAGGACAATGAAATAGAAACCAAAATAGTAAAGAAGATTTTTTAAGTTTAAAAATGATTTCATAGCAAAATATACAGTGTATTTCTCTCACCTTTTTGGATCTACATTGTATGATGAAGGAATTTGTTCCATGTGAACATTGAGTGTAAAATATCTGCTGGACAAGAAACACTATTTTAAAAATATTTTTATTTACATTACCTTTACTAATCCAGGTTTCACATTTCATGCCTTGGTGGTTTGAAAGTTGTTTATTGCTCTATTTTTCTTATCACTAGGGAACATGTTGAGAACTGCTGTCACTTATCTGTCTCCAAGGACTTGGGTGCTGGACTTGTGCAGCTCAATTCCCTGTGTTTGGCACCACCAGAGAGCACTGTTGGATCATTCAGTTTGGGTGGCTTTTCTTTCTAGACATTAGGAATGAGAAGCAGGGAGACAAAGAAAACTTCACTAAATATTCTTTGTTTCTTACCCCAGGACAAATGCCACCAGCACACAGAAATCAATTGGGTCTTTTTGTGTTGCTGGTTCTTCATTCCATCAACATTCTTCTCTTGGCAATAAATGGGAAGCTCCCCAGGTTGCAATTAGTGCCAGTTTGTACCAGCAGTTTTCCTTTACTCACCAGTCCAGTGGCACAGATGTGGGTTGTATCACAGGATCCCTGCTGGTGACTCACTCTGGGAACACAGAAAAACATTAATGCCTCAGAACATGACAAGAAGTTGAAGACCATGCTGCAAAAATACCTTGCCAGCCAACACAACCTAGCAGAAGCCACCCATTATTTCAATTTACAGGTTATTAAAGCAACCACCATGGCAAAGAGGAAGGAGAGATACACATGGAAAACATGAAATAAATCTTTGTTCTTTCATCTGGCAAAAAAACTGTATTAGATATAATATAAATTATACTGATTTTTCTAAGTTCTGTCTCAGAATCACACAAACGCTGAGGGTTTTTTTCCTCAGTATCCCACAGACACACAATAAATCCTGGTACAGAATACAATGCAAAAATATCTTCCTATACTTCTGAAGGGTTAAACAGATTTTTCCTTTTGATGCATCTGCAAATAAGCTTTTTTTCCCTTCCTATCATTATAAAAATCTACCCTCTAATGAGCTTTTTGCCATTATCCCCAGCCAAGGTGATCCAGACTGCACTGGAATGAGCTGAGCTTTTCCAGGGGCTCAGAGGTGACAACAGAAAATGTTTGTTTCCACAAGATTAATTCTTGTCCTTCTCCTCCAGGCTTTACTCAGATAAAATGTGCACTGGAATTTTTACTGGGTTAAGGACTTAGAAACATCTATATATTCAAATGAGAAAGAGGACAAATATGATAATCTTCTTAATCTGTTTTCTTGATTATTGCACTCCCATGCTGTTGCAGGTTTTTCATATCTGGATCATACATAATTTATCTGTAAAGTTTATTCTCATACTTTAAAACTAAATACAACTCAAACTATTGGAAAATACTCTGATTATTCATTTATTGACATGAGATCCTCTATATATCACAACTGGATGGAAAATATCAGGGTTGCTGTTGTGATCTCAAGCCATTTATAGGTCATTGAGAAACTTAGGACAAGTTACTATTGACTAATAGTGTATATTTGTAGTCCAACATGAGAAATATTTGCTGTAAATCAAAGAAAAAAATAATTATTAAATTATCTACTAGAGAAAGAAAGAAGAAAAAAAGCAGAAGGTCTTAATTTATGACTCAGGCACTAATTTGAATGCTGAAAAGTTTGTGTGCAGGCACTGACTACAGTGGGAACAGTACAGTGTAGTCAGTGGGAACAAATTTCCAGGGTGAACTTGAATTAATTATTTTAAATCAGATTTTTGAAAGGACTTCTTTAAAAGAGTTTAAATAAGAGTTCAAACATAAGATCTATGTTGTGTGACTGCAACAACCCTCATGGTAGTAACTCAGGTTTTAATATCCTCCCCTAGTAACTGGTGTCTTATTCCAACAGGGTTCCAAGTTTCTGTTATAATAACTTCTTTTTCCATTCTGAAAATCCTTTTTCAGGAGTGGCATTGAGCTGAAAATTTCCTCCACATCACTTGTGAAAATCGAGTATTAAAAAAAAAATAATAAGTGCAATCATATTTTAATCCAAAGCCATGCTCAGAAAAGCTCTTTAATCAAAACTCTTTCACTATGCTGGCAAAAAATAGGACAAGATTTATGAACATATTCAAATGACAGCAAAAATAGGTCAGTGGGATGCAAAAAAAACCCCCCAATATTTCTCACAGAACCTTTTGTTTCCCACTAATGTCTTTTGCTTTGAAACTTTGCAGTCATTGGGCACTTGCAAAAAGTCTTGCAATTTGGTTTTACTCAATAAGCCACTTCCACACTCATAGGTGTGCAAAATGTGTCCTTTAAGCAATTAAAAAGTAATTTATCACACTGGTACCACTCAGTTTGCTGGACTCCTGTGTTTTGCCTTCTCCAAAATCCAGACATCACATTCTTGTTCATCATTCCCTTTCCTAGGTTTGCTTCTATAGTTGTTCCAAATCTTCTGCAATATGCTGAGCAACACAGAAAAGCCTAAAGGGAGCTAAAGAGAAAAAATCTGCCTTCATGAAAGAAAAAAAATCATCTTACAGGTAGAAGTATATAAAAATGCATAGCTGAACAGCTCATAAAGTCACTTCTATAGCTGCTCAGCCACAAATTCCTTAGTTGTGTCCACTAAAAAAAAGATTCTGTAGATCTGTGTGAATGGCCCTTCACCTCCCTGTTGGTGAGCTTTAAAAGTTCACATGGTTTGTGGTTTTGAATTATTTCTATTTTTTTTTTAATATATATATATAGTTACTGTACTATTGATGTAGCCTTATCCATCATCTTCAATTAAAAAAAAGTAATTATTAAGAAATCCACTCTCTAATGTCTTTCTCCTTTTAGTTTTCACACAGAGCATCACATTGTGCTGTAGCCTGAAGCTGATACCTCCTGTAAATCACATTACTCTGCTGGTAAAAAGGCACTACAATATAGTGGTGTGTTATTAAAATATCTAGCTGCATTTGCTTAAGTTTGTGGAGGGAAAATTCAGTTATGTCAGCACAGAAAGAATGAAACATTTCTTTAATGAGACACAACTTAACTAAATTGGCTGTAATCTAAAATACTTAACTCCAACATATTCTACAGCTGGAGTAAAAGGACAGATCTTACTTGCAGAAATCCAAGTCTGTGGCAGAAATTTCATTTATTGTTACTCTGGTAAACAGAAACTCTTCTTTTTCTGGCTGTATTTCAAGAGTTCCTGGATCCACACAAATGTAAAACATCATTTGGCTGGGGTTTTTAAAGACAAAGTTCTCACTCTGTTTCAGTTGTGACTGAATATTAATATTCTTTTAAAATTTCAGCTTGAAATGCACTATTCCTGTGCTGGGTATTCATGAATAGAAATTTTCTGGTCATTAGACAACACCAAACCCATCATAGTCTGAGCTGTTTCTATTTGGTATGAACATCTAATTCATCACAGAAAATAAACCAAAAAGAGATTTATTTCCTCGGCTTGTGGTAAGTTGGTTGGGAATGGTTTGGTAGATGTGTGCAAAGCATGCAGAAGAAGTGATGTATGAACAGTGGTAAAAACAGAAATTCTAAACTGGAAATAGGTTTTAATTTCCCAAGATCAACTCTCTCTTTTGGGAATATTTCTCTAGACACAAGAATGACTTCATGGCTTCAGCCAGAGCTGCAAAATGCTAAAGAGCCTTTGATAGTCTGTTCTAGGTCACCTTGTTTTCTGCATTTTTTTCTTGAACTCCACAGGCTTTGCTAACTAACATCTGAGCCTTGTTTTAAGCTTGCTGATTGCATTGAGTTTGGATTTGCTATGCAATAAGCTGGCACTAAGAAGGATTTTGATCTTTAATCTGGTTCAAGGGATTCTAAGCAGCTCTGATTGCAGCCATAGGCAATACATGCACTAAATGAGATTGAAGGACAAATTAAACAAAAATAATGTTTGACTAAATCACTTTGTCCTGCTTAAATGCATTTACCAATTTCATTTTCCCTTGCAAAGCAGGTTTGAAAGAAATTAACAAGTGTTTTCTTTTTTTTTTGGGTGTAAGTATAATGAATCTTTTTTCCACACAGGAAAATGAACTCATTAAGACTGTGTTTTGCTCCTCCATGTATTACAACATCTTCCAAGGCTTTTGGGTGGAAAGCTAAGGAGAAGTCAGACATCTGTGAAAGATACTGTTGTGCTTCTAGCCAAAAGCAAAGCAGGAGAAAGTGGTGAAGGCCATTTTAACACTCCAGTCATGATGGTTTAGCCTTTTGCCTAAAAGAAGCTGAAACACCAGACCTACAAGGAAATTCCAAATATGCAAAGATTTTATCAAAAAATAAGAGATTAATTTTCCTGCAGCTGTAAAGTCAGTGAAGGAGAATTACAGCAATTTTCAAAATAAATGAATATTCTCACTTTATGCTTAGCTTGTGCTGGGAGGGCAAGAGAAAGAAAAGATGGTTCATAGGTTTTAGTACAGCTGGGATGAAGAAAAGCAGAGGCAATGTGAAGTTGGTAAAAGATGAAATGCTGCTTCTAAGCTCTCAGACTAACCCCAAGTTCATACTCATCAACTTCTCTTTCCAGGCTACAAGTGCTTAATACTAATATTTATATTTAAATCTCTTTTTTTTCATGAGAGTCATCAACTGTACAGCTCTTATCTGTCTACAGACCTCCTTTCTCCATTGTTCTTGCCTTTTGTTTGATTGTTGATGCTGCAGAACACATGGGCTAAAGATGTAATGATCCATCAGATGTAAATTCCATGGTGCTACAAGAACCAACACAAGATGACATTTCTGAGAGTGGAATCTGAACATCTCTCAGACTTAATGGCTCACAGCAAATGAGAGAGCAAATCACATTAAATCAGCTAACAGAAAAAAATGTTCTCTTTTTACAATAAGTTAATATTTGAAAAAGTTTAAACTGAATTTGAAAACATTTAGGACAAGCTTAGAGATGCAATGTGAATCATTTCTAGCTTGAGAAAATAAATAATCCAGGAAAAATGTCAGGAGAAGAAAATCCATCAGAACAGACTGGATATGCACAGAAGTAGCTTTCCATTTGTATGTGACATATTAAAAGTGAATTTCTGGTCAGCCAACACACTCATTTTCTCACTGGGAAGAGAGCTCCAGCATCAAGCCATGCACTAGCAGAAGAATATTTGTTTTCTTTGTATTATGGCATGTTTTCAACTGAGTGCATATTAGGGGGCAAAAAAAAAAGAGATTAATTAAAACTGTGTTTGAAACAGCATCCAGTTTATCTCTGATCATAGCAGAAAGGTTAATTATCACAGTATGAATGAAGAGGAGATGGTATTGATCAAAAGCATTATTGACACCAGTGACTACGTTGAGCTGTAAATTAGTTTTTCCTTATTTTTGTCCCCAGATAGTGAGGGAAGACTCTTGAAATGTGAGGGAGATGGTGTATCTACCAGTTCCCTATTGTCAGAGATTTCTCCTAAGCCTCCTCTGTCCTGTTTTTGGTACAGCTGCACTGCCTTACCATCAGAAGGAGGTGTTTTCAAGGAAGAATCACAGGACAGAGAAGAATTCAGATTTTAAGAGAATTGAAATAATATCAGTGATGTAAGAAATTAGTGAATAAAGAAAACTTTAGACAATTAAAATTAGCAGAGATGCTGCAAAATTAAATGTAGGACTGATTTCTAAGGTAAGAGTTACATTTATCAATTCAATTATATAATTCTGAAATGGTGAAGATGGGTACATATTTATTAAAGAAATGGTTATTTCTGAAATAAATGGTTATACCTTCAAAAACTTACACTTCTCTCCTCTCCAAAATGTAAAGCCATAATAATAGCATTCCTGAGAACAGTCCTCCAGTTAATCTTGATTCATTGTGCCATTTTATGCATGGGTAGTAGAACTGGGACCATTTTATCTTTTCCTAAATGTCTTTTGAAGTTTATGGTCATTGAAAAATCCATGCAAATAAATGGGTGAAATGATAGATGCAGGTCTCATCCAGAGTATCAAAGCATCCTGGTGGCTGAAATCCCTCTGGAAGCAGCAAGAGACAGGATGAAAGTGTTTGCTAACAAATGTCTAAGGTACTTTTGCCATTCAGATTAAGAAGTTCTTAAAAGCAGAAAAGAAGAAGATCCATTTCCAGCAGCTCTAATACTTGGTGAGGGATGTTAGAAGCAGCTCAGGACTCCCTCCTGCCCCATTCCCAGACACCTGAGGGATGTGCCTGTTTGAATGCATCCATTTATTTTCTCTATTTCTCACCTATTTAACTCAAATTCTCCTGAATTAGATACAGCAGATACAAATACTCAGATTAAATACAAGATTCCTTTTTCTACTTGCATTTCTAATTGAATACACAAGTTGCTTTCAGCAGCTTGACACCACATTTGGGCTAAGACAGTCTGTGCTCCCACTCCTACAGGAACACAATAATTCAATGTGAATAATTCTATAGAAAATATTACCTGAAAACTCCAGAAGGATGGAAAAAAAATACTCTCTGCTTCCATCTCCTGGTGCAGAGACACAGGCAGAGTTTCATTTGCATATTTTTTGGATTCATAATTCCTTCAGTGACACATGGGAGTGATCATCACTATACACAAACTCCTAATGAGTTGAGAATTGGAATTGCATGGAGAGAGGTGACAAGGGATTTCTTTCATGTAGCTAAAAGAACATCTGTGAGGTAAGGACTCACAGATGTTCCAGCATCCTCCAAGTTCTTTGTTGTCAGGCCCTGCAGACTCTGTGCTGTTGAGAGGTGAAATATAGGTGCTCCTGAAATGGAGCCACAGGAGGAGAGCTAAGTGAAATCCAGGGATTCTTTTCCTAACAGGAAAACAAACTTGGGCTTCTCATCTTCAGTTCTTGCTTGCTCATTCCCAGCAAAGGAAGTGTGAAGCTTAGGAAACCAGGAAAGTTGGTGTTTGATTGGATGGGGTTTTTTACAGTCTAAGAGAAAAAGATAAAATAGAAATCAATTAATTAATAAAATTAAAGTCCCTGTGACATTTTCTTGGAATACTTCATTTGAACAACACAATCAGAAATTGAGAATTTCAGAATTAGCCCCAGGTAGATGGTGCTGAGTAGTCTTCCTCAAAAAAATGCAGCCAAATCATCCTTCCTTCTCCCAGAGGAAGAGTGTGATGCTCACAGTAGAGAGCTTCTTCCTCCTCACATCTGAATCTGAATTTGAATATTTTCTAACACAATCTTGTCTGTGGCTCTTTCCTCACTGTTTGCCAATTCCACAAGGCATTTATACATATTTTTTTCTGGTAGCCCTAAGAGCAGATTCACCTGACTCACTTGTTTAGCAACCATTCATGATAATCAAATTCACAATTTCCAGTATCATTCTTTATTTATAATCACCTCAACCACTTTTTTCTTCTAGGTTACAAAAATGTCCTGCTTGCTCTGTGTGCCTGCACTTTTGTTAACAAAAAAAACCTCATTTTTACATCAACAATTTGATATAAAGCCACCGTGATGTGGGAATTAAAAATGAATCACTATGAAGTGCTCTAATTGTTCATTTGAAATGGAATTAAATGAACCTCTCTGATGAAGCATTCCTTCTCTGCCATGCTATGTGAACTTAAAATAAATTTCTAATAACAGTCTAATTCTGAATTTTAAAGTTGTATGAGGGTGATTGATACAAAGCCAAAAATTCCTCAGATCTTGCTGGGAATGTGAAAATATTAGAACACTTCAAAACAATGTGTTTAGCTTCAAAAGAAGATTTTAATGATAAAAAATATTTTTCAAAGATTTTTTAAAATGTTAATTTACA
>JANHGL010009150.1:54817-66104 GCA_024611195.1 Ceyx melanurus | reverse complement strand
TGAAATCAAAACCAATCTAAATTTGTAAAAAACCAAAATAAAAATTTTAAAACCCCTAAGCAAGAGGTTGCTCAGTTTAGCTGCTAAGCTGCCTGTAGTGGTTCACTACAGATGGAGGAGGAATCACAGCCAGGATCAGAAGAAACTATTGAGTAGGTTAAATTCAGCAGGCTAAGCAGTGCACAGAGTACAGCAGTTATCACTTCTCCGGATTAACAGAGAGAGAGGTGCCACATACAAATTATTCTGCAGTCTGCTTAGAGTGCCTCTCAAGATAATTGAAATTAAGGACTCAAGTCTTCTGCTTACCCATTAAAACTACCAGTTGGGAAGCCTGTTCTCCAGAGGCCTGCAGAAGTCAGACAGCACACACTGGGAAATAACTTCATTGAGCATCCTGGTGCTTCAGGAGAAGGGCAGGCCTAGGGAACCAGTGATGCCACTCATTCAGACAGGATCTTCTACACCAGTAAGAGCTGGGAGATCTGGGATCCCAAGTATTGGGTTTTAGAATAAAGCTTTTGATGGTGCTGAGGAGAGAGGAAAAGTAACTCTTAAGAAATTCAGTGAATAAGAAAACACCATTTACCAGGTTTAATTGTTCCATTTGTGAATTGCTTGCAAAGAAATGTTTTGTTTCCTCTGTAGGGATAGTCCCAGTGGTGCAATAGGAACCTGAAGGCATACACTGTAACCTGTTAATCATTCTTCTGCAAATAGCTGGGATAATACCTACGTATAATTCAAACCCATTTAAGCCCCTTGTTTAAAATTCACTACAGTACCTGACTGAACTGAATCACACGAGGAACCAGAATGCACAAGTTTGAGCTTGAGTTCTCTTGTTCTTTATCTGCTTCCATTCTGGCTCAGGAGATCCTTTGTGATGAACAGCTACAAGGTCATGACATCAGTTTGGACTACAATTCAGTCAGGGAACAACAGAAATTTTAATGTATTACATGAGCCAAGAACTGTGAGGGTTACAGAGCTTGGACCAGACTCCCCAGAGTGGCTGTGGAGTCTCCTCTGGAGTCTTCCAAGACCTGTCTGGATGCATTGCTGAGTGATCTGCCCTGGAGGAGGGGGTTGGACCTGATGATCTTTGGATGTCCCTCCCAACCCTTAACATTCTGTGATTCTGTGAATAAAGGGTTAATTTTAACTAAGTGAATATTTAATACCTGTTTATTCAAATGTTATGAACTCCAATAACTTGAAAGATCTACTTATAAAAATGACAACTCTTTAGCTTGCATTAACTAACCATATTCAAGCTGTTCACGGACATCATTTATCAATTATCCAACAACTCCTGCCAATTAGCCCTCATGCTAAAAAAACCCTTCATAATGGAAAACAGCTTTGTGATTTCTGAATAAGCACATCCACTGACCACTGATGGGAAGCAGGGAGAGTCTCCACGCTGTAGTATGGCTGTCCTACACAGAAATCAATGCAGAGAGGTTCAAATATTTCTGTGTATAGCTGTTTCTGCTGCTGAACAAGAGCATGCCTGAATGTCTCTTTTTTTTTTTTTTTGATGCAGGGAGTCTGGAAAAGATCTGTTTTTGAACTCTGCCTTGGGTGGGATAATGAATGGTCTTTCAGCTGCATTAGCAAGGAGGAAGGCTTGTAGGCAAAGCTATCAGCTTTTCTTGTAGGTGTAGCTTTAATCACAGGGGACTATGCTGAGGCAAATAAGCCTGGTGATGTGGCATTTCTCAGAGGGAGGAAGAAAAAAAAAATAGAAAAAAGAGATTTCACTGCTCCTTTAAAGAGCTGCCAGTGCCTGGAACAACATATTTTATATATATACATATATATGTGTGTGTGTATATATAAGTATTCTGCTTAGAAAGAACATCTAGGTCATGTTTTCCATACTGATCTACCCTCCATCTGCATCATCAAGGGCACTTTCACAGAAGTAAGAGCCTTATTAGGGATCTCATCTGCTGCTGCTGCTTATTCCCCTAACTGAAGTTTAACCCTCAGCAGACATATCTTTTTCATCTCCCCAGCAAGCAAACAATAGTATCAGCTTGCTCAGGGGAGCAGAGTTGAGTTTCAAGGGAAGGCAAGAACACCTAAGCAAAGACAAACAAAAGATTTCATAAGGTGCCATTAATAAATGACATGTTAACCAGAGATATATTTTCCCATATGCTTCTCCCATATGGCCCTTAAATGAACATTTACTGGGCTCTGCAATTGCCAGGATATAGCTGAGGACAAAGGCACGTTCCAGGGGAATACTGGAGGCTAAGAAATGTAAGATTGCTCACCTCTGATGTAATCCATGGCCATGGAACACAACACCTAGGGTATATTAGCTATCTAAGGTACACAGCGAAAGGCTTCATCCTCCACTGCCTATCTGGCTTCTTGTTATGGACTATTATTTGACATCTTTATTTACAGGAGGCAGTGCTGCACCTAGTAAAGCCCATTTATATTCCTGGAAGGGATCAAAGCAAATTTTACCATGTTACAGATAAGAAAAACAAAACCTGGTCTTCTCTAGTATATTAAACACAGCATCCCCCTGGTGCATCTCGTGTCCTGGCAGTGGTTTACAACTGGCAGCCAAAGCCTGGATCCACATGTCTCAGTGATCATTATTAGAGGCAGTTTCACACTCCAGCCAGCAAGAGGCTGGTGTTTCAGAGCTGCAGAGTGACAGGCTGCACCAAGGTGCAAGCCCTGCTGCTGCACCTGCAGCTTCACAGGCTGGCTCTGCTACCAGCTGCTCTCCTGGAGCATTCCTGTTTTTATAAAGCATCTTGAAACCAGAGACAAACATGAGGGGGAAAAAACTGGCCTGTATACAAGGAAAATGGCTGGTATTTGAAGGGAAGTGATGGAGAATCCTTCAGCAGGACAGGAGACAGGTACTCCAGAAGATAAAACCAATAATTAGGACTCTATTGACTGTTGGGACAGTCTGGCACTGTCCTCAACCATGGTGACACTTGCCTTCAAATGTTTATATCCACCTCAGCAGCTGAAGAGTGCCCCAGGCCCCCAGGGGTCCCAGCAGCCCAGGAAAGGTCACCAGCACTACAATCCACACGCCATGCCCCTGCAGAGACCCAGCTGCACCAAGCTGTGCTCACAACCCCCTCACAAAGCCCTACATGCTTTGATTATTCAGAATCACATGATTTTTATAGGAGGTTTAGATCTTGCTTTTTTAAAACCCTGAAAAAACTAGGACAAGGCCAAGCCAGCTTTGGGTGGACACCAGTTAGAATAACCAGCAAACACCAAACCCCTGCTCTGCTGCTTGATCTGAAGAGGAGGATGCCCGAGTGCAGTAACATCACAGCACTTCAGAGCACATTGCAACTGCTACCAAGGGGAAAGGGAAGATCTTTATCTCCTTGCCCACTCCTCTCGAAGGCAATCCATACCTGTGAACACCTAAGCCCATCAGAAGCAGCCTGTGGTGCTCTGTATTTATGAACAGCCACAAGTGAGAGCCTGTGAATGCAATGTCTTTCTGTTCAGAGCAGAAGGTGTGAGCAGGAGCTACAGAGTGACAGTGCCCCAGTTACCCCATCCCTGGCTGGGAGGAACCTGGCAGCTCAGCACAAGGCCCTTCAAGAGCAGCAGCATTCAGAGCTTACCAAGCACTTGTCTCTGACCTGCCCAGTTCATGTGCATACTCTTACCCAAGGTGGCTGAGTGTGCTCCCCTCATTGCCATGTGCTGCTTTGCCTGCCCAGCACTCCCCATGGCTTACAGGAACAATGAAGGAGTCCAGTGATGCCACCAGTGCTGCTGTGCTGTCCTACAGCATCCTTGCTGAGCTGCCCTTGTAACCCCCCCCGAACCCCCCCACCTTCCAGAGTAATTAAAATAGCTTCCTTCTGCTACAGAGCACTTCACAGCATGGGAAAGCACCACCCTCCTGGCTCATCAGGTTTAATTACCTATTAAACTGTCTCATATTGGCACTTTTATTAAAGGATCATGCCCACAACATTAATGAATCTGACAGACCAAAGAGGGTATCAGACCTTCATTCCTGAACAACACCACACTGAGGTCTCCTCAGTGTCCTGCAGGGAAAGCAAGAGAGTCTAGACCCACAACTGCCTCCAGACCCTCCTTCCTCCTCCTCACCAACACCTCCTCCAAGGGGCTTTAGCCCCACATCAAACCTAAGAGATTTCCCTTGTCTCAGCTGCAGATACTGCACAGGAACAAGGCAATTATTTGAATAACTAAATCCCAAAGGATTTTCTGGGTGTGGGATATTTTTTCCTGTTTGTTCCTTTAATTGTCAAGCTCTATATTTTATATAAATTAAATAAAGTGACACTCAGTGACAGACAGTGAATTGCTGGGCAAAGGGGGGAAAACAACCAGATCTGTAAGAAAACAAGACACTTTACAGAGATGAAAAATTAGAGTGAAAGATGCTCAGATTGCACAAAGTGCTTTCCAATAAAGTTTAAGGTATACTGTATCACTTGTACCTTCTAAAGATGGGAGGCATATAAAGCCTTTTCCTCTTCTCCCACACCTGCTTCACTGATGAAGACTGTAAGAGTGAATTATTAAGCTGTGTGTGCAAGGAGGGCTTGTTTACCTGGGTGTGGGGGAGCAGCAAGAAGAGCAGTGGCCTGGTGAAGCTTTTGAGGGCAGTGTGAGGGACAGGTGAGCAGGAGGCTTGGGGACAAACAGCATCCCTGGGGACAGGCTGGCAGGGCAGCCATTAGCACTGGGTGCAGACAATAGCCTGGATTCCTTTGGCTAATTCCATGCATTGCTGCACTAATATCTGCAGGCAATTACAAAAAAAGGGCAATAAACTCCAAGGAGCCAACCCTGCACTGAAGCTAAAGCAGGAACTTTTTGGCATGATGGTGGCAGTGATGGCACCAAAACAAAACACAGGGCATGTGCTTGTTCATTCATCATCCCCCAGTGCCCTGCATGCTCACACCACAGCTTCTCACAGACACATACCCTCACTTTTTCATCTCTAAACACCAGGATTTTGCATCAGTTCTTGAAGATTAGAGCAAATTCTCCTCAGTTCAGAGAAAAATGAGGTGAACAAGGGATTCTAATTCAACAGCACCATATGAAACAGAGCAGTGGCCTACTTATCATAGAATGTTTAGGGCTGGAAGGGACCTCCAAAGGGCATCTAGTGCAGCCCCCCTGCAGTGAGCAGGGACACCCTCAACTAGACCAGACTGCTCAGAGCCTTGGCCAACCTCACCTGGAGTATCCCCAGGGATGGGGCCTCAACCACCTCCCTGGGGAGCCTGTTCCACTGATCCTCCACCCTCAAGGGAAAGAACTTCTTCCTGAGATCCAGTCTAAACTTCTTGGTGAGAAGGAAACAGAAATGCAGGGGGTGGGGTCCCGAAGACCACAGTGCCAGGGGAGATGTCAGGCACCCAAGGCCCAACCAGCACGGAGATTCAGGGACAGGCTGCAGAGAGCTGCTATTGCTCTGATACGTGAAAGAAACTCCAGGCAGTTCTTGGCTCTTGGGAGTGCTGCACATTTTTCTTTTTTCTGAGTAAAACCAAACTGTGGAATCGATTTCTCTGAGCCCAACACCTCATGTGACAAATAGGAAGCTGCATTAAAATACGTGGCGGCTTCACTTTCCTCAGAGTCAACATAAGAATTCAAATCATCTGGGACACGGAAGCGAAGAACTGAAGCAACAGGAGAAGAGAAGCAATTATAAAGGCTAGTTGGAGGATTGAGAGGGGTGGTGATCATCTCATTTCCCTTCCCTTGAAGATTGCCACACTGTGACTAACCTACTCCAGAAAACACAGCCTGAAGTTGACATTAGGAAAAGGTTTGGGGTTTGCCCTGCACACAGACTAACAGGAGCCATCATTAGAATTTTACCCTTCAGCCCTAGCCCTGCAAAAAATTAAACTAGATGCATTCCTTCTGCAACATCTGAGCCTTCTCTATCAAAGCCAGAGTCTTTTAGAATAGAAAACAATGTTTCAGACATCACAGCTTGATAGAGTATTTGGATTTTTCCCTGTGATGGCATCTGTGTATTTACAAACTGGCAACGCACGACTCTTCCTAGGGGAGCAAAACTTATTTCCTCAACTAATCTCCTTCCTGAAAGAGCAGCGGAGATCTTAGCAAATATGCTGAGCTGTAAAAGCTTTTATCCTCAAACTCTGATGAGCTCTGTTCATTAGACAGAGCTGAGGGCAGCACCATCTCTCTCTGGCTCCAGCAGGAGGAGAATGCCAAGGAGCTCCAACCTGCAATCACAGCCCCATCCAGCTGCACATGGAACCTATTCCCCAAAGCTGTAGGATACACAAACATCTGGATGCAACCTCCTGCTCCTCACCAGAGAATGGTGCACGTGCAGATAACAAGCCCAGAGAACCACTGTTGCAATTTACTGAATGCTCTTAGGAGTGCCCAGACACCAAACAAGCTCTGCTCAACATGAGGTTTCTGCTCATCACTAGAATAACCTCATAAAGGAGATATTCCTTAATCCCAGCACAGGCAAGCTCTGAGCAGAGCAAGTAAATAGAAAAAGGGAGGGGGGGGGAAAAAAAATCAATCCTCAATACAGGCTAATTGACTCCTGAAAGGCAACATGTGTCAGGCAACAGCAAATTTGAATTCCAGAAACCTCAGGCTGCATCTCTGCATCCTCTGCTCAGTTCAGCCTCTTATTAAAGTCGAGGGAAATCCAGACAAATAAGAGACTCAGCAACTGTTTTTCATCTGGAGTTCAAAAACCCAGTTACTTCTCCAGAGGAGTGATCACCTGTCAAGCACAGGGAGCTGCCACAGAGGACTCCAAACATTACATGTGGCCAGACATCTTCTGCTGAATGAGGCCACATCAAAAGTGTAAAAATAAATAAACACACAAACCTCCAAACCACTAAAAACAAAAGCCATCATCCAAACAAAACCCAATAAAAACTAAGCAAACAAACAAAATCCACAAGAGTAGCATGGAAGAATAAAACCAGAAGTCTGAGAATTGCAGAGTCTTGGGCTCTTCTCAGTCACTTTTCAGCAGGAAGGGTGAAAGTACCCTCAGACTGCCCATAATTCACTATTCCCAGGGCTCTAAGCAGCACATGGAGGTGTTGCTTGCTGTTTAAACACCTCCTGCTATTTATGCTGGCAAGAGAACTGACCTCTAGATGCAGAGGTACTTGAATTGAAAAGGAAATAAATGCTTTAAAAACAAAGTCACCAAATTAAAGGTATATTCTCCCCTCACCCCATTTGCAGAGTATAACAAGACAGAAAAAACCCCCATAAAACAAAATATGTTTAAACACCTTTTCCAAATCAAGTAAAACCCATCCATCTTAATAGCAACCAAAACTGATTGCTCCTCCTACACACCGTGAACACAGCAGATGTTAAAAAGCTGTTTAATCTCCTTTAGAACACTTTAGGTAAAAAGCTGTGGCTTTCAAATACATACAAAGAAGGTCAGAAAACTAAAATGCCTTGAAACAGTTTTGCTCAGGGGCCAGTGGGATCTGAAGTGACCTCCAGAATTTCTCAAGTTCCCAAACTTTTTACCAACCCCTCTCTTCCTTTTGATGTTTTTAAGCATGCAGAAGGTGGGTGTTGCCTTCAGCACATGGAAAACTTTTAAGCATTTTGGATTTGTTCTCCTTGAAAGGTTAGTGCACCTGAGGCTGCAGCTAATGACTGGAGAGCCATTGAAGTGCAGATTTCACTTTTTAATCACTTTTTCAGCCCTGTCATGAGGACAGCTTCACAGCTTCTCCTGGATGTTCAAGAAAAAAAACCAAAACAAAAAACCACTGCAACTCCTCAAACCACACCATTATTTTGTAAGAGTTACCACTCTTAGGTATGTTCCTTTTGCACTTTTACACCAGTTCACCCTTGTGGACCAGCATCTGCAGCAAAACCTCAGGAGCTGATGCCATTTAAGAGCAGCACTGTTCTACCCTGCTAACCTGACAAACAGCAGAGGAGGCTGATTGCAGAGAGCCTTCAAATTACAGCTCTTGTTCCAGCTCTGTCCCATCTCCTAGCAGGATGCATGGCTCCCAGTGTTTATTACTATCATCCTGAGGAAGACTAGTCCATACACGATGCCATCAGTTGTAATTTGCTGACACAGGTACATTCTTGGATGAGATTTAGCACACCTCTGACACAGTAAATAAATTAAAAACGTGATTCATCCAAGTTCAATTCAGTCATTGATCAAAAGAAATGTTACCTTCCTGTATTTATTCCTGCACTTACAGTTCAAAACCACCACCAAGACCTTTTTTTTTTGACAGCATGAAGGTAAGGGTTACCCCCATCTAATCCTCTCTTATCTTACATTGTTGCTCACCTTCACCTGAGAGAGAGACCAGAAAAATATTCTCCATAAGAGAAGACTTCACTCTGGAAGTGAGCACCACCTTGAATTACAAATTCATTAACCTGTGCTAACCACAGCCAGAAGGTAGTATTATTAGCACACACATTGGCTTTTTCAATCAGACTTAATTGGCTCTGTGCTTCACTCCAGCCACTGTAGTATCAGTGCCATGCTCTCAGAAAACTTGCAACTCATTCTTTTTAACAGTGAAGGGGGAATTATGTGAATACTGCTGCATTTGACAGCTTACTCATTTAAGTAAATTAATAATAACTCAAAATATTTTCACTAGAACCAGACTCAAAAGCTTTCTGATAAAGTTTTCTAATAAAAATAAAGTTTTCTAATATTTTTTTTAATAATAATTAATAAAAAGTGTTTTCCCCACATCTGCTCAACAGAGCAGTAACAGGGGCACTGGTGTTGCTGTCAGCTCCAGAAAGAATAAAGAACCAGAAGTTGCCTTTCAGGACCCATCCTCTATTCACCTGGCTTCTCCTTGTGATCTGTCAGCACCTAGCTAAAAATAATCCTAGGGAGATGCCTAGAGATCTAGTGCACTAATTGCTAATTAAACAGGGAAACAGGGCAGAGTCTGAGTCTATTAAATACAGACCCACTCCAAAGCCAAGGCAGGTTAATAAGGGGGCTTATTTCCAGCATCTCCTTGTGCTCTCCAGTTGGCAGCTATAACATGAAGAAAAATGTCTCCCCACATCTTCACAATAACCTAAATAAGCCAGAGAACCTTTCATCCCAGCACATACCAACTTCCAAAACACACAGCTCTGGGCTTGCAGGTCTGTGCTCATCAACCAATGTCACGGAGCCAAAATAGACCCCTTCATTAAGGAACAGAGAAGGCTTTAGTCTGAGCAAGGCAGTCACACACCCTTAGCACTGAGAGATCTCTAGTCAAACCATGACAAGTGTTACCTTTATTTACAACAAAGCCTGTCCTCATGGTGCCCAGGTGATGGCTCGTTCACACTGCTGAGGTTTTGTGAGGCACGGAGCCCCCACCACGCCTGAGGAGGCAGAGAAGTTATTCTTGCAGTGCTGCACCATCTGCTTTGATGCAGGTCTGCACTGGGCCTGAAAGCAGATTTTGAAGTGGTGAAGATTTTATAAATGTACTGAATGACGGGCTTTACAGTGTCCTGGAGTTGGGGTATCCATGACAACTCTCTGCTGTGCCAAGGGACTGTTCGTCAGCTGGGAAAGTCACTTACAGCCTGCTTTTGATAAGATGCAGCAAGGTCCTGATGGGATTTTTCTCTTCATCCCTAAAGACTCCACTGCCTCCAGCTGTAATGGAAGAAACATCCCCACTGCAGGGTTCCTCAGTCTCAGCTAGCCCCAAGAGTAGATACAGCTTAAGGAAGATCTTACCTAGAAGATTGTTCCCAGGGAGTGCATCATGCAACTCTCTGCCATGAAGGAAGCCCAAAGAACCCACTTGGTCTCAAAATGAAAGAACACACACAGAAAATAAAACACACACACACAGAAGTGTGTCCCCCAGTTGGTTTCCACTGCAACAGCTAAAGAACTTCAATCAGAACAGAGCTCCAGAGGACAGAATAACTCTGATTATCCCAGGCACGGTACGTGCCACCTAAGCCCACCAATACACCTACCTCTAGTGTATTTTAGAAACCCTTCTTTTTCTGGCCAAGTTGCCATGGCAGTAGCGTAGTGTGGCATAGCTGGTATTTTTTATTCCACCTTTCCCTAAAGAATTCCCCTCTCTTCTGTCTCCCTAGATGGTGAGCATTTGGGAGCACAGCTGAATGCACTTGCCCTGAAAAAGCTCAGTGACACAAGCAGAGTTCAGATCACAACTTCAGAACTTGGATCCATTACTAATTCTGTTTTCCAGAGTGATCTCATAGCACAAGCCTCTGCCCCAGCCAACTACAGCTGCTGTTGCTGCTTGTTATTTTCAAAGAGTGACTAGAAGTGGCCTTTTCTCCCCTAATTTCCCCAAAGTGAACATTAAAGCACAGCACAGAGCTCGATTCTCTTTTCTGTGATTAACTGATGTTTTGAATGTGCACAATTGATTTGACCACATACATTATTCACAAGCTTTTTGCCTTTTTAATTGTAAAAATAAACCCTTCTGGGTTTCAGGCTTGTCAGCTGTCTTGGGGGCTCAATGCTGTACTGTTTGGCACGAGAGCTGCAGGCTCCAAGCCTGGAACTCATCACTTAAGCATTTACTCCACTCGACACAGCTAAGTCCCAGTAAAGCCTGTGGAAGGAAGTATTCAAATCCTTCAACACTGCTCAGGTCATCTCCAGACTGCTGCAGAGGACTCAGTGCAGCAGAGATCCAAGTTTTAAAGGATTTAAAGGCTCCCAACAGTCACAAGTTGTATCAGCCTGATCCCCTAGGACATGAAACACAAGCAAGGCCACACAGCTCTGCAAAGCAGGCTGTTGAGAAGGGTAAATGTCCCCTGGGACAGCAGGTCTGCTCACAGGATGGACAAGCAGAGCTGCTTCTGCCTGGACAGAGAGACCTCACCTGGAGAGACAGATCCTGAGCTGATTCTTGAAGTGTGAGGAACTTTACACCAGCAGGACAACACCAAGAAGATGCAGAGGCCCCTCTGACTGCAGGTCCCCAGGTGTTAGCAGGATAACAGCCCCAGGAGACCAAGCTGCCCAAGCTCTGCTCGTTTGTTCTGTGACAGGTAAGAGGCTAATGAGCCAGCCAGCAGCACCAGCCACCTTACTTGCACTGCACAGAAATCCTAATGAGAGCAGCACAGCAGCATGAGCCACCCTGCACACACCAATCCATCCTGGGCTGCAGCAGGAGCAGTGTGGGCAGCAGATGGAGAGAGGGGATCCTGCTGCTCTGCTCTGGGCAGAGCTCCCCTG
>JANHGL010009150.1:35114-54717 GCA_024611195.1 Ceyx melanurus | reverse complement strand
CTGAGCACCCTGCTCTAGTTGCAGATGTCCCTGCTCTCAGCAGGGGTTGGGCTGGATGAGCTCTGGAGCTCCCTTCAGCCCAGACATTCCTATGGTTCTATGACTTGCTCAGAGATAATTTACTGACTCATTTCCAGATATTTTGTCAGTAAAGATACATAATGTGCATGGTGCACATGGCCAGTAAAAAAACAAGAAGCCCCAACAAAGAAATAAGCCCCCCAAAGCACTCAGCAAATAAGTTTCCAGATGCTTTGCAGTTGCCGCTATTTGCAATCCCAACGTTCTCTGCAGTTTGGCAATAGCTTCTAATAACAAAAAAGCATTATGGAAAAATGGTTCACAACTAGATAAGAGTGGGAAAAAATGTATTTCTCTCAGATCTAAACTGATTAGCATTTATATACACAGCCCTCAGCATTTTGGACAATAAACTGCAACACCAAAAGTTGATCTGCTTTACCCTTGGCATAAAAAAAAAGAAACCCCAAAAATGATGGGCTTGATTGTGTCTTGAAATGTTCTCTCTATTAAGAGGCTTTCCACAGTTCTCAAGTTACAAATGAATGAAAACCAGAAACAAAACTCTTTTAAAAACTCAAATCCTTTGGTGAAGCTGAAGATTATCTTAGAATGGAGGTTTTAACTAATAAACTCTTAGAGCTCAAATGATGTTTTTCATTAGACCTTGTAGTTTGAAATTCTTACGACTTTAGGGAATTTTCTGAGATCCAAGTATTTTAAAACTGTAGAGAAAATGATAACAGAAATTAATTAACAGAATTAAACAGTCAATTGAATGCTTTCATGTTCAAGTTTATGCAAGGTCATTCAACAAATGTGAAGGTAAATCAGAAAATTTCCTTTACGTGCACTCCTTAAATTTGTAGGCAATTGATTTCATGTATTTTGCATCTTTATTAGGTCATGGTTAACAACTTGATAATATAAATAAAATACATTACTCCAGTAATGGCTTCCCTAAAAGTAAAATCCAATGTGAGCACTGTAACTGATCTTTCTGGCTGACAATATTGAATTTATACTAAATATTGAAGATAGACAGATCTACTGGAACGTGTTCCTGCAGAAGATTTTGGACAACTGAGAAAAGTTATACTATAAAAACATAGTGCATAGACCTGGCTTGATCCATTTCATTTTCTGTTGCCTGATAGTGTGGAATTAACTGAAAGCAGGTGGCTGAAGGAGGGCAGAGCAGAGCTGTGGCTGCTCAAGGCAGTGGGATGCTGGCTGGAAACCTCAGCCCCATGCAGAGGCAGAGAACACTAAGGTAAGTTGTAGGTTCCATATCACTTTGTTGCACACTTACTTTGCCATCCTAGTGGTTTTCATATGCAAGTTGAGTTGCTTTCAAGAGCTGTTTTCTCTCAGGTGTGCTGAACAGACAGCAAGTGGTTGTTAGTCCTGCCCTGCAGCAGAACCCAGATGGTTTGGGGACTCCTCACACACCTGAAAGCTGCAGCACTGTGGAGCAACTGGGAAAGGTCCAAAAGCACAATCACAGCTACCTAGCAGACAACTAAAAATCCATTTTCTACCACAAAAGTACACTTCTGGAATTAAAGATAAAATCAGCTGTAGTGACAGTAACCTTTGTCAGAGCTCTCAGGGCTGAGTTTCCAGCCTCTCCCTTCCACGAGCCACACGTGCTGGGCTGCCCAACCACCTTGTTCCCATTTGCACACCTACCTGACACCTCAACCTCACAATATCAGAGCCCAGCCACGTCAACAGCACTTCACCTTGCTGTGAATATCTGTCACCCACCATCTCCCCCTGCCCTCCCATAAAGAACTGCCTGCTAGAGGTTGTTACTCATTGTCTGTTCAATGAGGTTTTAAGCCACACTATTGGCCAAGTGTCCCTCTGAGGTGCTGTGTACACAGCCTGAAACATCCCTCTGTCAGGAATGGTCTTCCTTGAGTTTATCTCATACCTCTCTGCTTGCACCCTGCCTCTGTCTGGAGTAATCTCTCTTCATATTTTTGTTCTTCAAATATTTATAGAGTATTATGTTCCACCCCTCCCTCCGTCACCCTCGGCACCTTTTAGCAATTTTCCTTATTAATCAAATCCTTCAGGCTCCTGTTAATTTCTTAGCTACTCTTCTCTGGCCATCTTCTCAATTACAATAACTTGGCAGTGATGAAGCAATCAGAATGTAATTTATTTTGGGTGCACTTATGTAAATAATTTATAGAGAAGCACAGCCAAGTGGATCAAGTCGCATTCAGTGAGGCGACGTGCTCAGCTCTGACACTCAGATGGGCTCACACACACACACACACACCCACACACACCCAGCACAAGAGTTTTTGCACATTATTTGCAAACTGGCAAGTTCTTAGTGGAACTGGCTGTCCCAGTGCAGAGAGCAGCAGTGGGGGTGGCTGGCTGAGGAGCTAAACAGCACAACCAGCTTTCCACACAGGAGACTCCAAGCAAAGAGCAAGGACGGGTCTACAGGAAAGAAGGGATAAAATAAAAATCATCCTGCCTGTTCTGTGCCCTGCAGCTCTGTGTGGACAGAAGGGAGCCTGGAACTTGCAGTGACAGCCAGTGCAGCCCCATTCCTCACTCTCCATGTCCCTGGGTTGAGACTCCTCACACGTTTCCTCTGCAGTTCTGCTTTCAGCACCTTGTTTACATTCCCAAAAGCTTCACTCAGGATGTGTATCCACATCCAGGATACTAACCAAGAGTTCTGTGTGCACATGGATTCTGGGGGTCAAACGAGGATGAACAAGACACTGAGTGTCATTAAGGAAAAACCAAAATCCAGACAACATCAGAAAGGAAAAGTAACAGCATAAATCCATTTCTAAAGGAGCTATTTCTCTGTTACTGTAGGAACAGTTTTCCTTGAGTATTTTCAGTAGACACCTCTCACTCTTCAGCAAGATCAATCACATCAAGAACAAGATCAGAAGAGGGAAGAGCACTGTTTACATGCTCTCAGTTAGAAGAGCCTGAAGCACCTTCTGGACCAGACCAGGCTGCCCTGCAGCACCCTCAGAGGCAATGCCAATTATCTGCCATTTCACTGCCCAAATCACTTCACTTCCCCCCCACTCCTCATTGTCACCACACAGCTTTGGTTCTCTTTGCACCATGCACAGTCCACATTTTAGGACGGGTGAAAAGTGTGATGTAGAGCACTAAAAAAGTATCTGCTATGTAGAGAAGTTCCCAGAGTTTTCCTCTTGCCTGAAGTGCTGGAGCCATTGCAGTTTGCAGTTCTCATGAGCTGAAGTTCTGCATTCCTGTTCTTGTACTTACTTCAGCTGGTTAAAAATAAAAAGCATCACATGCATGAAAATCCTCTCCCTTTCACATACCCATCCCACGACATCTGGAATGCAGCTTTCTCCAGAACAGTCAGGAACAACTTCCCAGATTTATGAACATTTGAAATGTTCTTGCTGGATGATGAAGAAACCAGTTTTCCACTTGGAAAACAAGGGTAAGTTTGAGAGGGTCGCAGAGAGCAGGAGTGCAAAAAATCACTGACAACGTTCAGCAGTGTCCTCAGGAGTTTGGGAGAGCAGGCTTGGCACCAAGAGCAACAGTGAAAGGGCCATCACTCAAAAGCTGACTGAAATAAACGTTTGTTTCTGCTGGTGGGAGCCAGCAGGGTTTATCCTTGTCAAGACTATCACGCATGGCTGGCCCACGATATGTTACACAGAGGTAATGATTCAAACCAGAGATCTTAGATGCCAGCCCATGCCATCTGTAACACCAAGCATCATATATAAGGTTTGGTCTGCAGAGGTTTAATTAACATGAAAAATTGGGTTTTGGGCAAAAGATCAGTGGTAAAACTTTCCTAGTTCCTTTCCTGATGCAAGCAAAGCATGTAACTTGTAAACCAGCACAACTGGAAGTTCTCCCCAGAAATCCATCTTCTCCCCTCCATTCAGAAACAAATTGCTTGGCCCTCAGCATAGTAAATCCCTGTATTTATCATGTTCTGGATTGCTCAGCACCAGCTCCAGTATGGTTAAAAAAAGGGGAGTGGTACAGAGAGGGAAAAAAAAATAATATTCCTTTTTTTCCTGTTGATTCATTTTAAAGAGCAAGAGAACACACAAACTCGTTGGTTTCTTCCACCTACCAAAATGTATTATTGTAGTTTTTTTTCCTGGAATGCCCAAGCAAAGGTGGCTATGTGTGCATTTATATACAGTGAGCTGCACAAAGCCAGAGAAACAGAAATAGGAGTAAGTACACAGAGAAGTATGGCCAGGGGAAAAGATCAGCAGGTTTGAGTAGTAGAAGGGCAGGAAATATGAAGGCAAAGAAAAAAAAATTCTGCCACTGCCACTCTTTTCCAGGTTAAGCATATCTGGTACATCTGACTCTCCCTGTCAGCTGGAATAAGAAGATATAAAAGGAAACCAGATCTGACATACATTGGTGTTACTGCACATAGCTAGGGTAAGGCTTTATCTGCTTCTTGGTAAAGACAGAATACCTCCTTCTTCACACTTACAGCATTTGGAGCTGCCTAAATCCACTGATAGTATCAGAACCTGGTTAGGGGATTCAGAAAAGATCTTACTTATGTGTAAATAATTTGATCCAGGAGACAAGGGGAGCTCATCAGTCTGCAGTCATTGCAACATCCTCCCGTGGCTTGAAATCACTTGGTTTTTTCACTGGCTTCTGACTGTCAGGTTTTATTTCTCCAAAAACAACCAGCCCACACTGCAGACACACACAAGTACAACTGGAGCTATGAGGGTTTCCTTATGTGTCTCCTGAGTACCTGTAGGACCTATAACATGAAATCACCTGATAACAGGGGATTCAGGAAACTAGAAAAACCCAAACCAAGCATAACCTGAGTTTTTTTCATTCAACACAATCACAAAGCAACAACAAACCCGAGACAAGTCCCAGTCCTGATGCCCTTCTGTGTGTTCCGTGCCACTCCACAGAGCAGCAGGGGTGAGTGTCAGGAGGATGGAGCCAGGCTCTGCTCAGGGACATCCAGTGACAGGACAGGGGGCAATGGCTGCAGCTGGAGCACAGGAGGTTCCACATAAATATGAAAAAAACCCCACAATTTTCTGGTGAGGGTGATGGAGCCCGGAACAGGCTGCCCAGGGGGGTTGTGGAGTCTCCTCTAGAGGTGTTTAAAACCCACCTGGATGAATTCCTGTGTGACCTGATCTAGGGCATCCTGCTCAGGCAGGGGAGTTGGACCAGATGAGCTTTTGAGTCCAATCCCTGAGGTACAGTGATCCTGACAAAGCCCCCAGTACCAGTGTTTCACCAACTCAGCACTCCAGTTTCTAGTTCAGGTATTAGTTGACCACAGGCTAACAGGGAAAATTTGTACCAATTCCTTTAAAAGTGCTTTTAAATTTACAGAGAGGTAAGAGCTCAGAAATCATTATCACCAGAAGAGATGGGTGATCTTTAATTGCTTTGCTTTTTGCCTGAGCCTGTGTCCTTATAAAACCTCCTGTATGGCAGAAGAAAGTCTCAGCACTCCTGAGAGCAGCATCAGCTCAGCAGACAGTTTGCCTACCTTAGTTTCTGTCTCACTCTCCTCTATAGTCCTTCCCAACTCACTGCTACAACACTCCAGCATCACCTCAGCAAATCTACGTAAGCATTTTGTCCCAAATGTTACATTTTTAGCAAGTGTGCTATTTTCCCCTTAAAGGGACTGCCTCAGAAAGATGATTGACAGGCTTTGATATCTTCAGTTGCTTCCAAAAGAACATCCAAACTCACAGTTCTTAGTTGCAGTCACCTTTGAAGAAGTGATTGGAAAGGTAAAAGGATTATGTCAAGCAATGAGCAGAAGAGTAATTAGATATTCAACTCCTCAGGTCTTCTGAGCTTATCTTCTCCCCAGCAGAAATCTCCTCCTTCTTTGTATCACACCCAAGAAAAACAGAGACCAGACCCATGTGTGCTACTCTAGATTTGCTTAAAAATTACCAAGTGAAGGAAATCACAAAGCTCCTCAGGCCCACCAAAGCCAGGGAAAGGCCAAGACAGCAGGGAACACACATGAGTTTTGTGCGGGCAGACCTGACTCATTCCTGCAGGAGCAGGAATGTTTGAAGAGCCACTAAGTGGGTCTGTTGCCACCTGCATGATATGCATGGCACAGTTACCTCAAGGAGTGAGAACTTCTCAGTGCTCAGAACTTGCTCTGAGCATGGACAGATGTGGGTGAAAAGAAGTTTTCAGGTGTAGGAAGGTAGAAATCCTCTGGAATCACTGCACACACAGCACTGATGATGCAGGTCTATCCAACACAGAGCTGGACAGACAGCCCCTTGCACACGTTGCTGGCAGCAGCACATTTGAGGCCTTCAAAAGAGAAACACAAGAACAGATTTATCCATCATGCCTCTTGCTGGCAGCAGCCAGGACTTTGGTATGCTCAGAAGAATTGGGGAAACTTATTGCCAAAAAAAATGCAGCTGTAATGGCAGAATCAGACTCCCCCAAGTGCATCAAGTAGATGTCATACCCAAGGACAGAGTCAAGTCTGATTTTTCCATACCACTAACGACTATTTCACTAAGTAGTTAATTAGGGAACCAAAGAAAAAGGAGCCCCTTCAGATCCTGGAAGCCACAAGAAGGTCTCCCTGGAGCCTTCTCTTCTCCAGGCTGAACCCCAACTCTCTCAGCCTGTCCTCACAGGAGATGTAGTAGCTTGCTGGAGAGTCTGCAGTGGATGATCAAGGTAGAAAAGGAGCCTTCACAGAAAAAGCTACCATAATTGTAATATTTTTTTCATTTTCAGTTGCAACGTTTCAGTGCTAGAATTCTTCCCCCCTTCCCACAAGAACTGGGATATGGTGGCCTTGGAAGACCTACCTGAATTTGCAATACAGTGGAAAAGGTTATTGCAAAGGTAGAAAGCACTAAGAGTGACAAATCATGAGCAGAGAGCTGAGTTCAATCAAGAGTTTTAAATTAATTCCAAGAATAGAACTGAAGTTTTTACCTTTTATACCATTGGTTTAATATCAGATTTTGACCCCATGTTTCATCTTGCAAGCAAGTTTTTCAAATGACCTTTCTGGAAGGGCATAAATATCACATCCAAATTATTGTTCACAAGGAAACACCTCTTTAAAATGTTTTGCTACGTGAACTAAGAAAAGAAACAAGTGAAATGAAAAAGCCACTAGACTTTTACCATGTAACTTGCAAAGGTCTTCATTACAGAATAGAAGTTCTAAAATAGCTTAAAGAAACCAGGTATGCAAATCCCTCCAGAAAGGTTAATTGGGCATCTGATACCTGCTCGATGGGCATCTCTGAAAATCCCCTATTAATCAGAAGGGGACTGGTTTAATTGACTGCAGTGCTACTGCTTCATGGGACAGAACTGAGGCAGTTCAGAGGTGCTGGACCTGGAGAGACCAGATTATTTTCTCCTACTCTCCTTCAACAAAAAATTAGCACTTGCTAAACTAGTTTTGGTGAATCATCCAGCAGAACAGTTCTGTGCCCACTACGTACAGACTGGACTTGGTGAGCTGCTTTAGGGTGGGGGTTTAACTGAAGCTGTGGAGAGGTCTGGATGGGTTCTCCCACCCATGAGACCAATACCTTCAGTCTCAGCAGAATGACAAGGTCCCTTAAGGGGGGTGTCAGCTCCTCTGCTCTGATTCTGTTCCTGCCAAATCCTTCACCTGGCTGCTCTTTGTCAAGTGGCTGTAAAAACACTACAATTACAACAGTGAGAAGTTACAGCTACTGCTGCCAACGCCACCCAGATTAACTGCACTGCCTCAGACTGCACAATGAACGGCTCCATACTGTGGCACTCAGGATATATTATTAAGAAGATATTTAATTATCTTACTCAAGGGCTGTGAAGAAAACTTTGTGTCTGCAATTAACACTGCACCACCCAGCCTGTAAACAGAGCCTGTCCCTCTGAGCACAGCACCACGGGGAGGAACCAGCAGCCAGGGGCTGGATGGATCCTGCAGACATCCCTTCTTTCATTTCATCTGGACACATCTTGTGTCCAGATGAAATGAAAACACTACAAGGGATTTTCCCCTTACATTCTGGTTCTAGTGTACCTTGCAATCCCAGACAGCAAATGTGGCTGTTGGGAACTAGTCTGTGATGGCTTCTCTGGGCTACCCCACAAGCTGAAAAGTTTTCAATGATAAAGCTGACAGTGAGAAACATTCATCTTCACCCTTTGAACCTGGAGCTGGCCCAACAGAGCAGGATGGACTCTCTTCTCTCACATACACCAGGACTCCACTCACAATTAGAATTCATTTCTCAGTCAAATACATAAAAGCAAAGATACTTCAATAAAATACTCGCAGCTCCCTAAAAGGCAGTTTAATTTCTCATGATGCAAGTGCACTTGAACTCAGTCCTTTCTGTTTGACTCCATCTATTTGCTTTTTTGCATTTCCCACAGGACACACCACTGCAATTTTCCCTTGATGTCTGCCAGTTCTGAAAGCCCAGAGGAAATTATAAGAATAGCCTAATACAGCTGAAAAATGAAGCAATCAATAGGCACTAAAATGGAAAATTGCATACATGTATATTACATTAACTACACGGAAATAAATCTTCCAGGAGACTTTCCAGTAATTGTTGCACAAATAAAATCACACCCAAAAAAATGCTTATTAACATTATGGGAAATAAAGTGGCTTTTAATGTAATTTTTTTACTGACAGCATACTAATTTATTTTTGAGTAGACTATAATTAGTAACCTTTGCAACAATTTAGGTTAAGGAAAAAAAACCTGTAAGAGGCTATGTAGGTCAACACCAATGTAGTTCATGATTTTAAGAAGGAAAACAAATCCTAAGGGATTCTAAAGGCTGCTTTTCCAACAACTGCAGATTCCCAGACACACAAACCTTTAATTATAGGATGAAGAGAGAATTGGACATGTTCATTAATATTTCAGTTAGGAATTGAGAAAGAGGGGGGAAAAATATGTCTCAACATTTGCTGCATTTTGATGAATTTTAACTCAGTGTTTTCTGTAGATGTTGTGACAATACCACAAGGAAAGCAAATAACAGAGCATAAGAAGATAGAGGTTAAACACAGGTGGTTATCCCTGTTATTTTTCCATAGACAGAGGCATATATCTGGCTATTTATCCTAAGGTTGATATCCTCAGTTCACATAACTTAGAGAAAGCTGCTGCTCATTAGCAAACAAACAGACACATCCTCCTTTTTCCACCTCAGGGCTCATTTGTGCAGCTCCAGCCTTTCAGTAGGAGCTTGTCCCTGAGATGATTCTCAGAGAGACACATTAATACCACACACTTTATTAGCAATCCATTCAGCTGCCTTCAGTCAAAAATGCAACTGTCTCATCTGTACTGTTAACAGTAGCTATAAGTGACAGTTTGAAGCAACCCAGTAAACATGTGAATGCTCTTTGCTAATGAACTAATAGATTTTAAAGTTTCTATACAGGTACATTATGCTAATGTCAGATATTATGAATAATATTAAGCTCTATTCACTTGATATGTTCACAAACAGGATATAATAATCTCTCAAGCTTCCTCTAATCTATATATCCTCTTAAGAAGGAGATTAATTTTCATGCTCATTCATAAGCAAGTCACAGAGTCTGTGTAACCAACATTACCCATATACATCCAAAGAATGTCTCATTTTTAACTCAGAAGCATCCCCTCCAGAGGCCACAGAGTCCCTTATGGACAAGAAAAAAAAATGTTTAACTTCCTTAGCTATGCTTCCTAAAATATTCCTCTGTACAGACTCAAGAATATGGTGTATTATAAGAAGTTATTACACACACTGTGGATATAGGTCATTGAAGTTTCTCCCTGGGGATTAAACAGAAAGAAAAGAGAGAAGAAAAGCACTGTGAACTTCTAACTCTTCAGCAGCAACTAACAGCAGTCAATTGGTTCTGCTGCATCTCTAGTATTCTATTGAGTACTCCAGCAGATATTAGGGGGCACTGCCCTCCCCCTACCCCTGAAGCAACTGCTGGTCACAGCACAATCATCTTCCTCAACTTCTCAAAGCCTTCCCCCACAGAGCCTAACATGATGTTGGTACCTCACTGCAGGAGATGGTGGTGGCAGCAAAGGTTGGTCCTTTTCTTTCCACTCACCTGCACGCCAGGCTCTGTGGTTGTGAGCAGCTCTAACAGGTGGGAGCCCTCGTTTTAGGGGGTGCTGCTCAGGTAGGAATTAGGTGCTGGTATAGACTGACCTTCCAGCAGCCTCCCCAGCCCTACCAGCTTTCTGAATGCCACAGCCTCCAGCGTTTGTCCTATTAGTGCTGGGAAGAGTATCAAAAGCCAAGAGGCAGATAAAGGCTGCTGCAGAGACCTGACCTGACCTGTCTCGCCCTAGTGGCTGCAGGAACGAAGACAGCCCCTTGTGCAAGCCAGATGGATTCTCTGCACTCTGCAAGGAGATAAGAGAATACAGATGTTAGCCCCATTATTCCATTCACTAGCAGGAAGTGTTCAGTGTGACTGTGGTACCCAAACCCCCCTCATTCAGGAGGGAAAGCAGATTATCTCCCTGAGATTGCTCCCTGCCATCGTGTTCCCTTTGTTCTGCTCCTTGAGCAGATGCTGGAGCTGGAGGCTTGCAGGCAGTTGCTCAGTTGTAACCAATATGTTCAATATAATTCAGCATGGAGTTCTGAAACCAGTCTCTCTAATCCAGTGTGGAAAGCTCTCTGATTTTTAACAGTAAAAAAACCAAATACTTGGTTCTTCCAACTACTAAGACTTCTCATTTAGAAAGCAAAGTGGAGTTAACAATGCACTTTTCCAGTATTCTTCCATGAATACTTACAAAACATTTTCAGGCTTACAGGTATTTTCAAGTTCCTCACATTTAGAAAGGGGTTTTTTTGGCAGGAAATAGTTTTATCATCTAGTATTTAAACACAGTATCAGACAACATGCTCATACCAATTGTTCATTAAGTACCCTGTCAGAAACTAAAACAGTTTAATTGCTTAGTAACTCCTCTCTTCTCCTATCATGATGAATTCAGTATGTCCAGAGAGATTAAACTCATAAATCCTACTATATTTATTACAGACTTGTTTCACTTTTAGAACACACACACCTTCTTGGTGGAATGCAGATTGCATCAGTTATGAGGCTGAATGAAAAGGCAGAGGTTGGGTCGGGTTGCAATCACTCACTAGTCCCACCAGCACGAGTTCAGGGATTCACAATCCAAGCAAAAGGAGAAGGCATCTCCTAGTGCAGCCAGCACATCAGGAGAACTGTCTTCCCCAGACAGGGAGGTGCTCAGAGGAGACCTTCCTACTCTGGACAACTGCCTGGCAGGAGGCTGGAGAGTGGTGGGGTCGGGCTCTGCTCCCAAGGAACAAGCAACGTGACAAGAGGAACTGGCCTCAAGTTGCCCCAGAGGAGGTTTAGGTTGGATATTAAGAAAAGAAAAATCTTCCCTGAAAGGTTTGTGAAGCCCTGAACAGGCTGCCCTGGGTGGAGTGCCTGTGACCCCTGGAGGGGTTTCCAAGCCATGCAGATGTGGTGCTGAGGGAGGTGGGTTAGGGGAGACCTGGCAGTGCTGGGTTAATGGTTGGACCTGATGATCTGAAGGGTTTCTTCCAACCAAGAATTCTGAGATCCTACTGCTATCAAGGTGGGAACTCAGCACAGACATTCCAGGTATGTCAAGAGCACAGGGTCTGAACTTAGAAGTAGTGAAGAACTGAATGTAGGGTAAAGCTCAAGGTCTGCAACCTCTCATTCTTCTTTTCTTTAAATGCAGCCTCAGAAGAGAATTCCAGTGACCAGCACAAGCCTGCCAACTTTCATCCCCTCCTGTGCAAAGTTCTGTTTCAAAACCTGCATCTGGAAATCAGATGTGGGCACCCTTCTGTTTTCTCTGCACCTCTTGTCCTGAAAAGAGTCAGGTCAAGCCACATTGTTTTCTGGGTCACCTACTGATCACAAGGTTGGGATTTTTCAGTTTCTTGCACTGAAAAACAAACCCTGCTGCTGTTGTAGATGTCACTGATCAGGAATAAAGCACTTGCAAAAAGGGTCATTTACTTCCTTCCTTTGTTGAGCATTTTTGAAAGGGAGAAACTGATTCAGGTGCAAGCATCTACCCCACTAGAAAATGCCATTTTCTCCATTGGTGGTGTTCACTAACAAAACCTGAAGTGAGATTGCTTAACCCCAATTAAACAAACCTGGAAAATAAAATAATTGGATTGGAAGAGCGAAGAGGAAAGACAGGAATTCCAAAAGCAGTGGGAAAATGCAAAATCTGATATCCCTGGCAAGACAGTACTTGATAAAACTACTTTCTGAATAATCCTCCAAATATTACCTTCCTGCTGTATCTTGTCACCAGTCAGGATTCCTTTCTTGCTGAACATGTACAACCCCAGGCTCTTTGTACCCAGTCACCCACGTGTTTCTCTGACTTCAATTGCTATAGGTCTGCCTTCTTATTATGCTGCATTCTTACCACTGTTGGAACATCAGGAGATAAGGAAAGTGAAGCACAGCCCTAAAACCTTACCCAAAAAGTAGTGGATATTTCTTTGCCTTTATTTCCCAATGTACAGAACAATAGCTTTCTTAATCTCTGGGAGTGGCTGGAAACCTTTATCCATTTTATATCAAGGGCATTTTTTTGGAGCAAGAAACAGTAGAATTAGCACTAGCTTCTTCAAACAGTGAAACCCCACCTATAAACCTCTGAAAGGCTCAAGAGGCCACCTGAGCAGCTAAACATTGTCATTTACCTGCCAGTTGACCTGCAAGAGAAGAACACTATCATCTGCATTACTGCCCTTTACAAATTACACAAGTTAATTGACCAAGACCTTCTTGATACTATTCCAGCCCAGAAATGATTCATTAGAAGCTTCCTTCAAGTGAAGTCAGAAGTGAGCCCAAGTTTACACTGATAGCAGTAGTTACAATAAAGCATCTGTGCTTTGACCTTAAGGCAAAGAACTTCTACCTTAGAACAAAATACAAATCAATGTAAAGGCTGTGGTGCTAATTCTGGAAAATTAAAGCCAGAGCCATTCAGTACAACTACTACCTCTTAGCACTTGGACATGCCCCAGAGTTTCACAGCATATACTTTAATTTCCCCAACCGTGGCTGGTTTTCAGAAGAGACAGGAACATTTGTATATAATTGTGGTTAGAAAAATGTCAAAAAACGTATTAAGTTCCTACCCAATTCAAATTCAAATACACCCTGCTGGGTTTTGAAAGTCTCTTGCTATAAATGTTTTCACCTGCACAGACACATGTGGTTTCTCCCTTGGAAAAGTGAAGCCTCATACCCAAAGCCAGCAGCAGAGCAGGGTGTGAGCAGGGACATGGTGCTTCAGGACATGCACTAGGGGAGGCATGGAAGTGGCTTGGGGTTTTTTTCCAAATGGTCAGGTATTTCGGTTTTTGTTGTAGTAGGTTTGGTTGGACTCAGTGATCTGGGAGGTCCTTTCCACCCAGGATTATTCTGTGATCTGCAGACTCCTCAGTTCCACTGATCACACCAGTGAGACCTGACACCTCCTGAACTACATTTTTCACAAATACCCAAGCAAAGGGAGGCCAAAGAGGAGAAAGCAATGACATTTCTCTACCATGTATTTTCCTGCAGTTTACCTGTAGAAAAACATTTACAGTTCATGTTTATCAGCTTTCACTTTCCTCTTTCCCTTGTCATACTAAGTGAAAACCTGCTGGTTTACTTGAAATGGATGTTAATTGCTGCCTATTATGGCTTACCTTGATTTTATTCTTTTTATGCTCCCCTAAGGAAACAGGAAAGAATGATGCAGGAAGGAGAGTCCCTGTGTGCCTTGGGTGAGGGGCAGAGGAATCATTACCTTCTAAATAATTAGTGTCCATTAGGTGAGCAAGTTCCAACAGCCAAAAACCTCTCAGAAAATGGCCTTGCAGATGATGTGAGCAGCTCAATCAGCTCTGCTGCTGAAGTTCTGTTGGGTACCTATATTTAATTTTTCCACAGAATTAGAAACAGCCACTGTTCTCTCAACTGATCTTGTGAGGTGTGACCAGCAGTGACAGCCAACCCCTTAGTCCAGAGGGATACAACCCCCACAAGGCTCTGTCACAGTCATCTCAGAGCTTGGAGCAGCACATCTTCACCCTGAAGCCTGAGCAAGTTGAACAAGAGGCAGCCTTTGCAACACCTCTTTTCCTTTGATGAGCAAGTTACTAATCTCTCCTGACCAACCCTCTACACTGCAGCCAAGGCACACCAAGCTGAGGGTTTGAGCCTTAACCCCAGTCTGTCTTCTCTGAGCAGGGTGACCCGAAGCTTTGCCAAGGTCAAAGATGCATCTGTAGAGCTCCTGAGCTTTTTCACACAGGGAAGGGAACCCAAGAGATGAGAGGCCCACACTTGTTGTGTGCTATGTAGAATTTCTCACGTACAAACCTCACCCTCCAGAGGTCTTTCAACATCAGATGCTCCCAGTTCCCAGCAAGCTCTGAGCTTTGAGAGCAGAGCCTTGGTTCACAGGGTTGTTTTTCTTCTTACTCCTGTAGACAGGCTCACACTCTCTAGGTGGTAAATTATTCATTCTGCACATTCTCAATCTAGGCCCTGGTATCACATAAACTGTATAATGCTGCAAAATCAATATATTCCGAAAGCTAGGGTAGTCTGGGGCAAGCTGTTGAATTTTGAATCCTTTCTCTAGTGATGTAACACCCATTTTTGCTGGTTTTCAATTAAAAGTAACTTCCAAAGTACAGCACAGTTTTAGAGACAGCAGCCTGCAGGAAGGATTGAGGTGCATTGTAGTTTTAATTTAACACTGTGATCACACCCCTGTTCTCATTGCTGGTGAGGCTGCACCTCAATAGTGGGTTCAGTTTTGGGCAGCTCACTACAAGAGGTGGTGCAGTCCCCATCCCTGGGGGTGTTTTAAAGCCATGTAGATGTGGTGCTGAGGGACATGGGTTAGTGGTGCACTGGACAACTATGGGTTAACAGTTGGACTCAATGACCTTAAGGGTCTTTTCCAATCAAATGTTTCCATGAATCTATTCTATGGTTCCCCTGATTTCATTGTGGCTACACATGGACTGACAGTTCAGTACTTGCAGCATCCAGACTTTGCAGCTTCAATCTTCAGCTCATGTGTGCCCCACCATGCTTTCCCAAACAAGCAAGAAGAGAAATCCATTGTACATTTAGATCAAAGATTGTATTATTAGATATATATTTTTTTTTTGGTAATCAAGAGGTTACTAAACCTGATCAGATGTTAACTTTTGGCAGTAGAATAACCATAAATACCACATCACAGCCCTCTAGTACTTCCATTCTGGCCTAATGTAAAATAACTGTTGTTCCTATGCACAGAGCAGGGACAACACCCAATGCTCCTAAGCCAGCCTCCCTCTCATCACCAGTAAAGCCCTGGGCTGCTTCACTGAATCTGAGTTCTGTTCTCTTCCAAAGCCAGTCAGGGCACTGGTTTTCTCCCAGGAGCAGGTGTTCTCCTTCGAGTTTGGTGGGAAGCTCCTGTTCAGTGAGAGGAAGGGCTGACATGACATGCCTGTCAGTTCTGTGATGTCCTACTGCCTCAGATTGATTAACACCAAATTCCATTTCATGCTGATCATCCCAAGGGCTCACTCCAAGCAGTCAGAGCAGGTCCTGCCGTGCCCTGAATGCTGCAAGACATCTCAGAAAGCACTGCAGTGCCGTTCACTGCAAAACTCTCCTCCTCCTCCCTGGCAGTCTCCTTCCCACCTCCATTGCTATGCTGGATAAAGCCTCAGGAAGAGTTCACCATCCTTTCATACTGGTAGGCAGACTGGTTAAATGCCTACATTCTGGAAAAGCAGAATCCAGGGACCTCCTCCTTGGCAACAAGCACAAAGGAGGCAGGCACTGGGAAACTCAGTCAGCTAACTCAGAGCATGGATAGCTGGGTTGATTTCAAAACAAGACTTGCAGCAGTTGGGTGTCTGCAACACACCACAAGAATCCCAGCAATGTCTGGGCTGAAGGGAGCTCCAGAGCTCATCCAGTCCAACACCCTGCTGAGAGCAGGGACATCTCAACTAGAGCAGGGTGCTCAGAGCCTCCTCAAGTCCCCCTGGAATGTCTCCAGGGATGGGGCCTCCACCACCTCCTAAGCAAAAATAGCTTAGAAAGCAAGCACAGCATCTTCTAACACTGGGTCCAGGGACAGTTGTGAAGTTACTGGGAAGTTTAGAGATGTTCAAAGCTCTTTCTAGGCCTATGCAGGGGAGGAAAGAGGGATGCCCAGCAATAGAGCATGTCACAGGTCGTGGCTGCTGTGCAGCAGCCAAGCAAACCCTGCCTTGCATTTTGAGACCAGCTTTAGCCAAAGAACAACCTGGACTCTCTCTGCAGCTTTCTGTACATATCTTTAGCTAGAGGCACTTGAAATTAGGAGCCTCACAGATATGTGCTCTCATTCTGGACAGGCAAAAGCATTCCAAAAACTATAAGCATGATTCATTTGAGCATGATAGCAAACAAAGGGATTTGCTTCCAAGACAGCTAGTGAAAGGAGAACACTCCCACTAGGTCCCAGTGGCTGCTTCGTGCTGGGGCTACCAGGCTCCTTATGAGAAGACCTAATCACCATTAGAGTCTTTAAAATCCTACTTGTCACTCTGCACTAATAGTCATCCAGTGCTCTCCTGTTGCCCTGCCTGCCCCCGTGTAGCTCGGTGAAGAGTGAAGAATGTTTCTTCTATGATTTATTCAATAAAGATCACAAAATTAATCAGATAAATTATTCAAGACATTATTTGCCAACTTTTGCTGCTCACATTGCAAGAGGGAAATGGAGCTCCCCGGAACGTTGCACACAAAAAGGTTGTGCCTATAAAACAGCTTTGCCAAATCTTAATCAGACTATTATTTAGCAGTCCCTGTGCCCACATAGCTCCTACTGCCCAGAGAAAAAGCGACAGAATAGAGGTTTGCTCTCCAGCGTCAAAATGGGGAAAAAAAAATACATATATTTATCTTAAAGGTCGGTTCAGTCATTGAAGAGTTGCCTAGCAACATTTCCTAGCAACACCACCGCAGAGAAACCCCAGCAAGCACTCTCCTACAAGGCAATTAGAAATGGTAATTTCTATGGGAAGATCCCACCATCCGTTCCAATTAAAAGCAACTATTCTTTCCTCATCTTTGTTTATTAGAAGCTCTGTCAATTTATCCCTTACTCCCTTTTGCTCTGCCTGCCTTCACTTTTCCTTCCCAGGTAACAAAACTTTACAGCAGCAGCAAGTCAACGTTGGATGGATTAGGAACAACACCTAAAATAATTAACCAATTCCTTTATTTCCAAAGTAATTATTGGGTTCTCCTCTTCTGCCAGGGAAGCTCCAGAGCCACAGCAGGCCCATCAGCACTCTTTAGATCTAGAGATGCTCTCAAAGGGAGAGTCCTCCAGCAAAGCTGCAATTCTAGCACTAGAAGTTTTGTGCTTCCCAAAGTTCCCACGGCTGTAGCTGGGTAACTTCTCTCCATGTCCTGAAGCATAATACAATTAAGGAATGTGGTATTGCACCAGTAAACTGCATGTTTCTGTGTCATAAACCCTCTGAGCAATAGCAGTGGATAAGAACACTGTGGGTTTTTAAAAAAAAAAAAAAAAAGTAATTAAAGTGCTTGGTAATTTCATGTCGTTTAATGCAACGTGTTCTGAAATGAGATTTGAAAACTAAAAAGGCTGGGCAAATCCTTGAGATGGGAATGATCACCTGTTTAAAGCCTTTCATACTTGAGTCTGTCAATCTCAGCAATGAAATTAAATGAAGAGAAAGTGGAAAGAAGAAAGTGATCCTGTGTGGGCTGGTGACTGACCGAGGTTTAAACACTCATTTACTCATCTCTCCAATATACAGTAATGAGAAAAAATAGATTTCCTGCTGTCAAATGACCATAATTTTCTAGTTGTTTACTCTCCCAGAGCCAAAAAGCCATCTCCTACTTAATTGCTTCCAAAAACTATTATATGCTTTTAATAGTGTTTTTCCTACTCACTCTCTCCTTTACACTATTTGCCAGTAATTTCCAGGAGGCATCTCCCTCAAAGTTTGAGGGAGCCAAGCTTCAACCCAGCACTTAGACTTCACCCATAACCTACTTCCATTCCTAATGAGCTGCAAACTCACAAAAACTTGGATAATTACAGAAGCCCCTTCAGAGTCAGATCCAAATCCATTTTTCCCAGCCCTGCTCTCCAAAAGCCTCGGATGCCTCCAAGTGCCAGCTCTGAGCTGCCCCTGCCCAGCATGACCTTGTCAACCACCAGTGCTGCTGCTGCCTCCAAAGACAAATCATTTCTCAAGAACTCATCCCAAATATAGCAATATTTGCAATATTTGAAGCCCTCTGACTTCATTCAAACTGCTCTGACAAAACAGATCTAATTCTTTTCAGAAGACTTGGCCCACAGGACATCTGCCATAGCTTAGCTTCTATGCATGAGGGAATTTCTGCCTTTCCCAGCTCCCAAATCCTGACACACATGTGCAATTGCAACCTGCCTCTTATGACACAGTTGGGCAATGTCTCAGGGATATTTTCTGGCCATCCTCCTACAAAATACATCCTCAATTCCCAACACTTCCAACAAGGTGTGGTTGCTTTGCAGCATCCAACACAGCCCAGCCAACATGGCAGGCGTGTCTGGCAGTGCCTGATTTCAAGTTGAGGAACAACAGGATAGCTCTGGCAGCATCAGCTTTATAGACACTATTAAGAGAAAGCTGATGAGGCTGTGAAGCCTACATGGTGGATCTGCAACCCTCTGGCTGACTACAGCTGACTACTTATTTCACCAAGCCCAAAGCAAAACTATTCAGTAGTAACATAAGGGGTAAAAACCATCACTCTGTGGTTTAATGTATAGCTTGTCAAAGTTATTTGAAAGGCCTGTATTGCCTTCAGCAAGGAAAAAGTTTCCCACACTTGCCCAAGAGCAATATATTGGTAATAAGGTACTATAATCAAAAAGCAGACCTTCCTCCATAGCAAACACATTTTGATGCTGTGATGTATGTGACAGTACTCTGTGTCAACTGGAGCTGGATCTGCCTGCATCTTGCCTTTAAAGTGAACACAGTAAAAACACCAAAAGAGCACTGAATCTCCAGAGCTAACTCAGGAGAAAACAAAGCAAAGCAGGTTAAATTCTGAAACAGCAAAAACTAATGCACCAAGTATGATGGATTCAAAAGGGTCTGAAACGAATGTCACCATTCCCAGGTGACCACATGGGAGAGGGAGGCACAAATAAACCAAGGGGCTTCTCTCTCCTTATCTTCTCTTACCTTCTCTTCCCAGGAGTCAGTGCTCCCTACTCTGAGGATGGGCTCAGGTCTCCTGCTGTCCCCAGATTCTTCTCAAGGGGTCCCTGCCACACACCTCTTTGGGAAGGAAGGGCAGCAGGAGCAGGGCAGGGATGGGGCCCTTGTGCTCAGCCTGCAGAGGCCTCATCTCAGTGCTGGGCTCAGCTCTGGGCCCCTCATGCCAGGACAGACTGCTGCTTTGGACTGTGTCTGG